>PVIY010028160.1:0-33423 GCA_004026745.1 Myrmecophaga tridactyla
TAATAGTACAATTATAAAAATGTGCTATTATCAATTGTAATGAATGATCCACACCAATGCAAGTTGTTAATAGGTTGGTATATGGGAATCTTGTATTTTATACCCGATTTTCTTTAAATCTGCAACTTCTCTAATAAAGAAAAAAATGTTGAAAAGAATGAACTATTCATATATGCAAATGTATAGAAGAATCTCAAAACAATTATGCTGAGTAAAAGGAGCCAGACAAGATGACTATGTACTGCTTAATTCCATTTATAAAGAAATCTATAAAATGCAAACTAATACGTAATTGCAGAAGGTAAATTAATGGTTGTTTGGGACATAGGGGGAGAGGAGAGTGAATGGATAGGAGCAGGAAGGAGGGGTTACCAGGGGACATAAGAAAACTTTTAGTAGTGACAGATAATTTGTCATTTCTATTGCGGTAGTGGTTTTGTAAGTACATACACGTCAAAGTTGATCACATTTTAAAATATGCACAGTCATTATATGTCAATTACATCTGGATACAACTGTTGAAGTGAATAAGATATAGAAATAAAGGGGAAAAAATCCAAAGAAGGAATAAAGAGAAAAAAATAATCCAAAGAAGGAATGCTTAGAAATTTATGTTAGGAAAGAAACAAGGGTATTTATTGAATTATTATTCATGTATAACTTGGAAGTTCAAAGACAGGGCACAGGTGAGAAGACTTAACTTAGAATTGAAGGAATATTGTGCAGTAAAGAAAATTGTATTATAGAGGGATATTTAAGAGCATAAGGAATGTTTCTTGAGATGCTGATAATTCAATAAAGCACTATTAAATAAAGACACTATTCTGAAAAAAATTCGTGGAAAAATGACCTGAAAATGAATCCAGATTTTTGTACCAAGAGTGGTGTACTGTCACAACAAACACCTAAAATTGTGGAAGTTGCTTTGGAACTGGGCAATGGGTAGAATCTGGAAGAATTTCGAGGCACATAATAGAGAAAGGCAAAATTCGCCTTGAACAAACTATTAGTAGAGGGACTTTCGAGTTGATGAGATTTAGATGAGATTTAGGCTTTGCATTAATGGTGTAGGGAGTAGAGACTTTTGTGTATGTTGGGATGGAGTAAATGCATTTTGCATGTGGGATGGTTGTGACTCTTTGGGGGCCAGAGGACTGACTGTGATAGATGGAATAATGCCTTCCCTGCCCCTTAAAGACATCCAGGATCAATCTCCCAAACCAATATGGCAAGTGGGACTTTGCATATATGATTAAGATAAGAATCTTGAGATGGGAACATGATCCTGGATTACCTGGGTGAGCCTAATGCAATCACATGAGACTTTATAAGAGGGAGGCAGGATTATTAGAGGGAGAGAGTTTTGAAGATGGTATCTTTCTGGTTTTGAAGAAAGGAAAAGGTCACAAACCAAGGACTTCAGGCAGCCTCTAGGGGCTGGAAAAGGCAAGGAAACTGATTCTTCCCTTGAGCTTCAGAAGAAATGCAATCCTACTGACACCTTGATTTTATATTAATGAGAATTCTGACCTACAGAGCTGTAAGATAATTAATTCATGTTTTTATAAGCCAGCAAACTTGTGGCAATGTTTTATAGCAACAACAATTGAAAACTAATATAAAAATAGAGTAAAATAAATTACATTTTTGTTCTGGTGTATGTGTGTGTGTTTTGTTTTGTTTTTTGCATTTCTTAAGTCTTTTAAAATGAATATATTTTAGGAATAAAATGTAAAGTATTGAAGTGTTATGAAAAGAAGAAAATACTAAATAAACCCAGTATGTCTTCCTATTTTATCTGCTTTCCCATCTTTAGTTAAAATAGGTCTGTGAAATAAGTCCATCTGCTAAAAAGTGTTCAGAATTTAGAGAGATGAGAAAAAAAATTTTAAATCCTGAAAATACTTACTGTTTCCTTGCTCAATGGACAACACTTTTATTCCTGATTGGGACATGACTCCTCTTGCTTTAATCTGAAACAAAAGAAAACGCATCCCTTATTCTTTTAAGGTAAACATATTAAACTTTAACCAATTATCTCACTACTCCAACCCAGAAGTTATTTTCAATTACCAATTTTCCTATGTGCATATTTACATATTAAAATGATTACAATTATACAACTTTACAAGTTATTATACTATTTACTTAGCAAGTACTATTAATATTATGACTATTAATAGTTCAACTTTGCATATTATTCTTTCAGCAAATTTTTGGGCATCTACTACATACAACACAAAATATAGTGAAGGCAGGAGGTGCAAAGAGAGAGTTCAGTGGTAGAATTCTTGCCTGCCATACGGTAGACCTGGGTTTGATTCCTGGCCCATGCACTTCAAAAAAAAACCAAACAAGCAAACAAAAGGAAGAAAAAATAAACAAAAAGTCAACAAATGGTGTTGTAATAATGGGATACTCACATGGAAAAAAGGATGAAATGTGACCCCCACCATACAAAAAATATATATGTATACACACACACACATAGTGAAGGCAGATATATGTAAGTATTGTCTATTGTTGCTTCTATTTAAAAAAACTAAATGTGCTGTGCACTCTATGGGCAGGTATTGAAGTAAATAATTTAGTTTTAAGATTTTTATTTAGTTTGCACTTGAAGTAGTTATTAATATTTTCTCCACTATTCAGGTGAGTCTACTGACATTTCTTTTCTGTTTGTTTTGCATAGGCAGGCACCAGGAATCGAAACTGGGTCTCCAGCGTGGTTGGTGAGGACTCTGCCTGCTGAGCCACTGTGGCCTGCCCTGACATTTCTTTTTATAGGTGAGATTAGGTAAATTGTCCCTTGTTTCAAGTACTTGGAAGCAACAGAGCTGAGATCATAATTCCTTAATTCTCTTTTATAGCATATTTATCATTTTAAATTTATAGTTAATGTTCCTATACAGGACTTCTTGCATATAAGTTTTTCCTCTTAAAATGATTTAGTTGGGCAAATAACAGCTTTAGACATTTTAATTTTTAGAACACCCATGGCCTTATTGGCCTCAAAAGTATTGTATTATTTATATTATGCCTGACAAATGTACCTTTTCCCTGAAATTACACGTCACGGGCTTTAATTACTTAGAAGCATTATGGGTTTAAAATGCTATTTGTTTATTGTTTTAATTTTCATTTTTCCAATTAATGTAAAAACTGGATATGTTTCCATAAGATTGTTTATAACTTTTATTTCCTTTTCGATAAGTTCTTGGTTCTTCTCCTTTTATTACTTATCTGCTGAGTTAGAAGATGAATATTTTCTTTGAATAATAAAGCTTTTGTTTTAGACTCTTTCCTCTTCTATTCAATAATTTGTCACGGGAACTTGGCAAGAAAACCCCCTCACTAAGTTTCAGTGAGGATCAGAATATCAATGAGAATGAAAAATGTTAGTATTTTTTTTTTTTGGAAGTAACTTCTCTTCATGCATAAAAATAAAAAATAGCATTGACATTGATATCGTATAAATTAGATAGAAAGCCCACATTTTTGGAGTCCACCTAATTAGAAGGAGCTATAGTGACTTTTCTTCTTACCAAATAATAGAAGATTAACTCTTTCTGGTCCTTCAGGATGTGCTCATTCAAGATGTAATGTGCCCGGATTTCCTGGTTTTGCCCACAGGTTAAAGTACCAGCCACAGCTTGAAGGTGAACATAACTCTTGCTCGGGGAGAAAACACTCTTTAAAGAGTGCTCTGCTTCCATATGTGATTCTTCCAGCCACCAGTTATCAAAACAAGGAGTATTTAGTTTGTAAGTGACCTAATCAAAGAAATAAAAGTCTTAACTAGGCTACTTCCTATTAATATATCAAATATATTGAAATTTATGCATAGTGGAAACAGGTCAGTACGCTGCTTTCCCAAATGTAGCTTAATCTATAAATGGCTTCCTCTTAAAAGTCATTTAAGGTTATTCTGTACCGATTCAGTATATATTATTCACTTGCAATCAAGATGATAACTTTCTCAACACTTTTATGTTTGCAAATTGCATCTGATTATTCAACCCATAATAAAAATAGCAGTATGCCCAAGAAATCCAAGCAAAGTCTAATTTATTTTAAATCATAAAAAATATTGAAATTTTCAGGGAATACCAAGATGATGGTCACTATCTCCTGAAGCTAGACCACATTGTAAACAGAGTATATATCTAAAGTGAAGTTTTTTGACAGAGAATTTCCTGTTTCTTATAATTCAGATTCCCAAATACTTAATTTCCATTTTACTCTTTATTATCTTTCTTTTTTCCCCTAGATTTTCTATATCCTTAAATAATGTGGTTCCAACGATGTTTGTATTTTCATTCCCAGATCCCCCTTTCCACTTACTTTAACTGTAATGAAAGAAGATGTGAAGTTGGTAGTATCAATGGAAATATCCGCCAAACCATGCTCATTGGTTGTAAAGCTGGAGTGGTATCCAACTGCAGCCACGTTAACAGATATTGTTTTATTGGGGATGGGCTGATCTTTTTCATCAACTAGAAGAACCTAGAAATAAGAACATGATATGTGACCACAAGTCTCACAGAGCAAAAACATCTTTCTCTTTTTGTTATGTTCATCTCTTGACCTTTTGTTCCCTCCCTGTCATTTTCTGAAGGTCTTAGAATCTGGCAACAAGAATTGTTTACTGGGCAAAAATACTCATATTTTTTCACTTGTCATTTCTTTTTGAATATCTCACAGACATTCAAATAGAAAATATCTTAAAATGAACTCAGGATGTTACCTTCTCAAATTCTCTTCTTCTCTGATGTTCTCCATCTCAGTAAATGGTCCATGGATTTACCTAATAGTTTATGCCTGAATTCCAGGGGCTGTCTTAGCCATTTTCTATCTCCTACTGTCTATAACCAACTAATTGCCAAGTGCTGTTAAGTCTTATGCACTCCACCTTTTTGTCACTTTATTCTTAGCCCAAACCCTACTTTCTACAGCCTGAACAAATCTGATCATGGTATTCTCCTTCTTATGAATCTTCAATCACACTCAACCCCCTAAGTGTAAGTCCCCAAATTCCAAATGGGTTTGATGATCTGTCCCTGCTTATCCACAACTACCCAGTCACAAGTTAATTCAGCATGCCTTCTATGTCACCTGCACTCACCGTGGCTACCTTTTTATTCCCTGCTCTTGAAAAGCTATTTCGCAATTAGGATCTTATCCATTCTCCCCTCTATCTTAAATTTCTGGCTTACTCAAACTCATCAGGCTTCAGTTTGCTCACCCTCTCCTGTTCGCCTGAAATGGCCTTTCCCAATCATGGTTATTCATATATTATTTTTTTGCTAATTTGATATGATACTAGCATGAATGAAGAAAACATAAAATTCTTAATATGCCACTAAAATGAGGACATTGCCTGTAACCTGTCAATCAAATATTAGTTGCTGTACAAGAAAATTAGAAATGCCTAGAGATCTTGTATAATACCGCTCATGTGAAAGATAATTGATAGCTTTCTAAAGAAATAACAGACCTAATACTGATATTGATATTGCCAATATTGAGCTGTAAGCTGAAACTTTTCTAAACTCTCAATAATAATGATAATTAATAAACCATCTAGATGAAAGAGTATCTTTTTATTCTTTCTAAGAGAAAATATTATAAAATCATTCTCTATAAAGAGGCAATCAAAAAGTATGCAGCCAAACTAAATATAGAAAATGTCCTATAGAGATGTATTAGGAAGTTAATTTTATTTATAAACTTTTATCTATTATTATATGTTTTTTTCCTAGTTTTTGTGATGGTATTTGCTTTTTAAGTTTGTAATGTGCTATAGTCATTTTTGTATTTTAAATAAATATTCATTTTTGTAATACATTTTGATATTGTGCTTTTCAATTCAATTTTCTACAAAGCCTCACCCTCCCAATTATGATTATGTTGTAAAGATACTTTACCTGCCCAAAGAAAGGGATCCCACTTCTGTAATGTGAATCTGCTTTAATAAATTTCAGTTTGCTTAAGGTATTAGTGATTTCACCGGATCCATGCCCAGTTAATTCCAATCCTGAAAAAGAAAGCACAGTTGAACTGTTCTATGTACTCACAGCTCACCCCCTGCTTCCACCCCCGCTTCATTCCATTGTAATGAAGCACCATTGTTTTTCTTTCTTCTCCTTTCAAGAATTTATCTCATTTAGAAGACAGAAGCCATTTGACAAGGACTCCATCAGCTTCACCTTCATATACAAATTTATTGATACCCATAATTTCAAAATTCCTCTGTTTCACAAGTCTCTCTCCTTGTTTCATCTATGTTCCTAAGTCTTCATCTCCTCTGTGATCTTGCTCCATTCTCATCTCTGCCTTCTGCCTCTCTCACATCCCTATCTTCTCCACCCACCCAACTTTCTGCATAAGAATTCTTCACTTGGACTTCATAATATTCTTAAATTTCTATCACAAACTACCTCCCCATCAAGATTTTTCTTTAAGTTTGTAATGTGCTATAGTCATTTTTGTATTTTAAATAAATATTCTGGTCCTTTACCACTCAATGAAATATAATCTGTATCTTTGTTTTCCTCATCTAAAATACTGCTCTATCAAGTTCTAAGTGATCCCTTAATTGCCCCCAATACAGAATTCTCATCTCAGACATCATGGTACATGTACTCTCTCTCTATAAGTACCACTGAAACATTTCCTTCCTGTGACTTCTAGGAAATTGTACTCTCTTATATTCCCCCTATCTATATGACTTCTAATTTTATTATGCTGACTGGTTTAATACTATCTCTCTTTTACATGTTGTTGTTTTTGCTCTTGGACCACTCTTTGTCTTGTATCTAACTCAAATTTAGCAATGCTAAAGGAGCTCACTTTCAGAGAAATTGCATCCACTCTAAGGAGGGTATGGACACAATTGGAATGACTTCCAGATTTACATCTCTGATTCTGATTTTGCTCTCACTCTCTTTTTTAAACCATTGACTGGATGAATCCATTTCAATTTTGAATTCCAAATTATTACTAATTATCTTTGACCATTTTCATCACAATAGTGCTCTCTCATCTACTCCTTCCCCAGTTAATGGTATTTCCATTTCCCAGGCCCCAAATTGGGAATCTTTTAGGTCATCTTTGAATTCTCCATATCTTTTCCTTTCATATCAAACTATCAACAAGATGAGCAGATTTTACCTTCAAAATGCCAGCAAATGTTATTCCTTATTTGTTTATATTTGCAGCTTTCCTAGTTCATGGTGAACCATCTTTCACCTGTGCTACCACAATCATCTTCTCATGTTACAAAAATTTTTCATCCAGCCAGTCTTTCTCATGGCTACTAGAATTATCTTCTTAAAGGCATTAATTTATTCAGGTTATTCTCCTCAAATATAATCGGAAGATATCCAGTGATCTTCAGAATAAAATGTAAATTCTTTGGTATAAGATATGCTTTCCTTCACGACCTAGAACCAGCCTACATTTTCAGACTCTTCTGAGAATGAGTATATTTGTTGCCTGATTACTTTCCCTATCCGTCATTGTGCTTCAAAATTCTCAAAGAATCAGTTCAAATGCTATACTATCTATAAAACTGTCTTCTGGCTCTATTTTAAAATTAATTGCCTCTCTCTTCATACACATCTGGCCCTTAAATTTCATTTTCTTTGTGGAAATTTTATAATGTTTACATATGTGAGTAAAGTCATGGACTATTCATTTTCACAGTCCCCAGCAACTATAAAGTATTTTATATAGATGTTTGATAAATGTGCATTGATATTTAATAAATATTTTAAAATAATACAAACCTGTACCCTCCTCTTTGACTTTGGCTTCCACTTGTATTAACATGTCATGCCCTTTTTGTCTCAGCTGAAATACTTTAGTCTTTATGAGTTGTGTGAAACAGCCTTCATTGTCTGCCTGAAGAAAAAGGAAGAGAATCCCTGAGTCCTCTAATTTGCTGTCAAAAAGTCATTTACTAATCTACGAAAAATATTTATTGGTCATAGAAACAATCTTTTACAAGTATTCTGGCCATCCTTTTGGTGTTTATCCTTTCCTAAGCCCAAGAATAACATAACATTTCTTCATTGACCATTGAGTTATTCATTGCCAACCTTTGCCTTTTTCCCCTTTCTCCTGTAAACCTATCCTGAGCGTTGCACATTTAACTTCTGTTTGAGTTTGAGTTTTTAAACGTGTCAGGGTGTTTCATAATTCTCTTTTTTGCATCTGTTGCTCCTCAAGTGATAAATTTCTTTTTCCCATTATTCAGTTGACCAACAGTTGCTGTTCAAAACTTAAACATAGCATCTTCTAAGAAGGCTTCTTATTACTCCTGGAATAATATTGGTTACAGATTTTTTTCCTAACCATATTTTCTCAATATCTAGGACATTAATAGAACATATATTCATTGAATGAATGAATCCTTAGAGTAATTAGATTACCAAACTAAATGTTAGGATATATGTTTCAATAAACTGTTTTTCCTCATTTACATGGAAAAGATTTTCTGCATAGTATGATTCCAACACATTTATTCTATTTAATATAGATATCATGGCACTCTTAAAAATAAAAATTAATTCCAGTTTCCCCATCTGCTAAAGATTTTAGCAGTTGAATTCCTCTCATGTTTATTTTGTTTATCAATGTTTATCTTGAGTGCCCATTCAGCACCTCAGCTTCTCATTTACTTGTCCTCTGCAGCTTCAATAACTTTCTTTTCCATCCCCCTAGCTTACATTGCCACTCCTGAACTTTTACTTATTCTTTCTATGAAATCACTAATGTATGCATTCCATTTTTCACTAGAACATACTCTACTTTCAACTTGTCCCTTAATTATTCTTATTACACCTCCTCTTTGCTATGATTGGAGCCTCCAATCTGTTGTTCCTCTCTGTTTTCCTCTGCTTCAACCCACTATTGCTAATATTCTTCCCTATGCAGTTAGGTTCCATAGCATAACATTTGATCCTCCCATTAGTCAAATTCTAAACACAAGTCACATTTTTCTTCTGTTATCCCTTTGACAAAGGTTAACTTTGGATTCAACTATATCCTTTTGATTGCTGCTGGGAGGAAATCACAAAATTGGCAAATGCATACCACTATATATTTACGATTTCCACTGGCAAAATGGGTCTCTGACACTGCCAGGCAATGTTACAATGTTTTCCTTACTCAGTAACTATTTCAAACACTATTGACTATTATATTATGTTCACTGTTTTAATCCATGAGAAAACCGTATCTGGAACCAGTGCCTTGGAGAGAGTGGTTTCCACATACCTGTTGACTGAATTCTTCACAGATTTTCTGTGAAAATGTGCCTTGGCAGGTGGAACGGCTCCGGGAGTATTTTCTGCACACATTCATTGTCACAAGTCCAGAGACTGGCTTTCCATAGGTGTATCTATAGCAATAAGGTGGTCATAGAAAAAGGTACTTAATATAAAGAACTCAGTCATTTCTTCATCTAATCAATCTATTTGTACATCCATCTTATTTATCTAAAGCGATTGCATTACCTTCCACAGCATTTGTGCTTTAGAAGCACTTATTCTGAGAGATGTATCTTATCTAAGTGGAAATATACCCATAACTTTAAGAGTTTTGAAATACTTCAAGTGGAAAATTTGCAATTTAGTTTTATCTCAGCTCTTTCCTTTCTTTCATTTGAGGTTTTCCTATAAAGATTGTACTATATCTCTCTTTCTATGCTCTCATATTATCCAGGTTATAATTCCAGTTTTATCAATCCCCCCTCAACTTTATTTAAAGAGAAAAACTTTTGGGATATATTCAGAGCTATTTTTAAGTCCTTCCTAATTCGTATGAATTTTAAGAGAATAAATGAGAAATTAGATGGCAAAACATAGGTAGAACAAAATGTTAAAGATGAACAATATCATAATGACTTGGTTTTATCTGCCAAATACTATGAAAGGATTTGATGCAAAGCTGAACTTAGTCTATTAGTTTATTATTTTTTCAAAGTGTACTTTATGGACCACCTACATTGAAATACCTGAGTTACATGTTGAGATGTGAATTCCTGAGACTTTCTTCAATTTATACTTAGAATCTCTGGATGTAGGGCCAAGGAACATGCACTCAGGTAGATTCTTACACACACTCACAGGTTAGAAGCCTATTGACTGAGTCTAAACTGTGAAGCAGGTGAAGTTTGTCCTCAGTTCCCCAAGCTTTCCTTTTTTGTGCTTTTTTTTCCAAATCCCTATAAGTACTGATAAGTAACAATTTAATAAATTTAAATAGCTGCTGAATCTTATTTTTAAATCTGTATCAAAAGGCTTTCCCTCTGTTGGAAAATTTGAAGCATTGAGGCCAACACGAAGGAGGAAAACAGGTTTTTCATGTGGGTTTCAAAAGCAAGAAGAAAAGTTTCTACCCTTTTGGGTGTGGAGGATGCTTTATTGCACATTAGAAGATAACCAGGGAAGAAATTACCAAGACATATTTTTTATTAATTGACTGAACCTGACAGACTAGGTTCAGTTTCCCTTTTCATATCATAATGGTAAATCAAGAAAATTTATGGAGAAAAATTAGCACAGTGGCTGGGATTTATAAGTCCTTCATAAGGTTAGTTTTGTTTTGTTTCTTTAAACAAAGTCCACATAAACTAGAAGAGTGGTGAGGGCAGGGTCTGGGGCCAGAGTGTCGGATTTAAATTCCAGTTTTGCCATTTACTATCTGTAGGACCTGGAGCAAGTTTTTAATTTTTTTTATCTTCCATGTATTATAGTTTCGTCATTTGTAAAATGAGAATTACAATTATCCCCATCTCACAGGGCTCATATAAGGATAAAATATGTTAATAAATGCGAGCCACTTAGAATATTGTCTGACACATTTTAACTTTTCTTTAATGATTTCATTATTAGTAGTAAAGCATTGTATGTTACCACCCCTGCTACCTAGCAGAAAGCTCAACATGATGGAGAGGGAGTTATTTCCCTAATTAAAATACTTCAATGTCCAGTAACTGCCATTTGCAATACATTCCCCCAAATAAAGTAGGGAAATAGAAATGAGATGAACAAAATCCAACTCACAAGCCACAGACGGATACTGCAAATTCATCATCTAGAAAACCGATTGTCTTGGGCATTTTCACTTGGACCTCAAATTTAGGCAAAACTGTTGTCAAAAAAAGGAAAAAAAAACAGAAAAAGAGGTGGGAGTGGGCAGGAGATCTTCTGAGTATTAGCGATGTACTCTATTACAGAACCTTACAACATATGATCACTTGAAATGATTTCAACTGCAATAAGGAGCTCCAGAGCAGCTGCTGACAAAGGAGAAGTTTTTCATCGCCACAGTAATTTGTGGTATGTCAGTTTGGTTAAGCTGACACTACCTTTCCCAGAATCTCCTTCTCTGATTTTGTGTAAAATTTGGAAGATAGGAAAGAGGCAGCATCATTAGTCTCTGAAGATTGTCCTGGTTAGATGTGGTAACAGATGTAGAGGGGCCAGCGTTTTTCCAGTTTGTCCTTAGTCTTTTCCTCTCAGTGTTCAGCTCTTCTTCCTAACCGCCAGGCTTGCTGATTAACAGAGGCCCCAGGATGACCAGCAGACACTTGGCTGTAGTCCTACTGAAGTGCTAAACTATGCAGAGGTAGCAGTTTTCCATAGATTCTTCCATCAGCTCCCCTTTGTGGTCCACTCAGGCAGATCCACACCAATGCTTTAGAACCAGCTAGGAGCCACTAACCGATTTTCTCTGATCCACCACCTCCCCCTACTGGTTTATTTTTCAGCTCAGTGTTATTCTTATACTAGAGCTCTAGTCCATAATTCTCACGGTGGTTTTGGCAAGTTTTGGGAATCCTGATTCCATGATAGAACGCCTCATCCATTAGCATGAAAGATTTAATTTAATTTAGACACACCACGTGACTGATCTTGGTAAGTTACTAACTTTTGTAGTAAAGAAATGCTCATTTGTAAAATAGGGATAATGAATATATCTGCCTGAGAATGTTATTTGAAGATTAAATGAGATATGGATAAGGAAAGCTTAACAAATTTCCAGGTCCATATAAAAGCTTGCTGATCGTCAACTGTTATATACTAAACTTGCTTGTCACCCATGTATAAAAACTATTCTGTCTTAAATATTGTAATGTCACACATAACTTGCACATGCAGAATTCTTACCATATTCTTTCACCTCAAAGGAGTGCTCTATTTTTTTTCCAGACTCCTTCAGCACTGTGACCTCGTAGTGCCCCAGACTAGGCTCCGTTGAGAGTGGGAAAGAGAGCTGGATGAGTCCCCCTTGCAATGTGAGACTTTGCCACTGGAAAATTCGGTTTTTCTTGGGATTCTATAGGGAGAAATATGAGTTCATAGAAGCAACTGAAATATGTATATGTGAGTGGAAGAGCAGGTTAGTGTGATATTGGGCATTGAATAATAGATGGTTGGTAAATTGGCACCAAAAGCGATTTGCGAAGGGTTCTAGGAATTCTAGATTGGGAAAAAGGCAATAAGTTCACTAGCTATGAGATATTACAGATAACATTTTACACTGGCCCCTCTTCTTGAGCTTATGCATATTCATTTTGGTTAGAAATACTTGAGAAATCATTAAATCGCATCATCTCAGAGAACTTTGGTCCTTCATTTATATCTTACCACCTCTCCAAAGGAATTAAGATAGAGAAAACAGTATGTGCTTAGTTTCGATGCAGTTCTACTGGGAGGTGGGCAGATGGGGGAGAGAGGCACTTTAACATATAATAAATCCTTATTCCAATGGATAAACACTGTATATCACCTACCTTAATGTAAACCAGTGGAAACTGAAAAGAAAGAAAGAAATAGCATGAGTGTGAGATGGAACTTAGGAGAAAACCATGACATCGGCAGTGACAGAGTATGTGGGCCAGAGAAACTGGGTCTCTAGATGTCTTATATAAACAAAAAAATGTCCTCCTGTTGGGTTCATAGCATTTTACGTGTTTAATTTGGGACACACATTATTTACGAAGTAAGGACTTTTCTTTGGTGATAAAGCATCCAATTGAAGAAATTTATAGATAGACTTTAAAAAGCCCAAATTATAAGTATTTTGCCAATGATATTTGGCTGAGAGAGATGAAATGCACTTGTCTGTTCTTTCCATCAATAAGCATCACTGGGATCTTTAAGAAGACAAGCCATGATTTAGGCAACTTCAACCTAACATTTAATTTATTTTACAAATGCAGTGATGAATTGACTTGATTCTGACCTCCAGATTCTGCCAGCGGAGGTACCCTTGTTAGATCTTGCACTGTGGTAGATTTAAGTATCTCTTGTATCGGCCTCAGCTTCCCCAAAAGAATAGTCCTTAAATTCTTGTTTGTTTGCTCCAACCCCTCCCCCACCCCCATGATTATGAGACTCACCATTTCATTCAAAGGGCGAAAATTGATATCCACAGAGACAATGCGGAATTTCACTGAAACATAAGACATTTTTTTTCCTCATGAGACCCCCTGATGGGAACCCAGCATAGTTACACAGACAACAACTTTCCAGGATTTCCGTGACAGCAGAATAATGAAGTACCACCCGCCCCCCACCCATCCCAGCCCCCTGCTTAAAGTTGCTCTTCCTCATTAGTTTCCTTGTACCTGTTTGTGCTGGTTTGTAGATGGGTTTGTCTGTCTGGACAAAGACTAGGCTCTCTACTTTCATTATGTGTATTGACTTCCTCTTTGTAAACTGCTGGGTTGGCCCCTTCACCTGCACAGTAATGAATGCCACCGAGGATGGGTGCTCTGGGATCTGTAAAACAGAAATCGCCTGAAGAATCTGCCCAGACCCACTGCTGAATGTCTCTACCTTTATTATTTCCTCAGTTTTCCTGGTCAGTCCCATGAGAACTAGTAAGCGACTCATTCAAGGACCATGTTCTCTACTTTACAGGTAAATTACTATGATTGTGTAAAATGACAGTAACAATTGGTTGATTTAATTAAAGGGAAAATATCATTCCAGTAAAATGAACTAATTCTTTAATTTAGTCATGACAGTGAAGGAAAACTTGCCTACATTTTCATAAAAAGCATGGTGGTATTAAAAGAAGTATTAAACTTTACTTTGCATTGATCAAGAACTTTATGTATTATTATTGGTAACAAGCCAGTATCATTAGCTAAACATTTAATGCCCTGAGTAATAAAAGTTTACAAGGACAAAACTTCAACTATAAAGTATCTGTGGGATCTTAGACAAGTTGCTTAGTTTTCTGAGTCTCAGTGTTTTCTTCTATAAAGTGGGAATCATGACATGAACATTATTTACTTCAGAAGTCTTTTTTAAGATAAACGAAATCTTTCCTCTACGTGCTGTTACCTTTCCTATATTGCACTGGATCTTTGTGTAAATATTATATAAGCATATTCAATAGAGCTTTTATTTTTAGGATCTAATTTGAAATCACTCTGTCCTCCTCATTTCCTTTTTATTAGGCTTGTTTTCTGGTGGGGGTTAGAACACAAGACATCGACTAATATGCTCTTTCTCTACAAGCTCCACCGTCTGGAAGATGGGTACTCACGGTGAAGGCGCTGCAGTAGAAGGAGCCCTTCTCTGCCACAACGTCTGTGAGGAGGCTTCTATTCTGCCCTTCATATTCCAGAGATATGCTCAGAGTCACTGTCTCATTCAGGTGATTCAGTAGGACACAGACATTCTCAGGGGTGTCAGCGTAGAGCTGTGACGGGACCAGCACCAGGTACTGCCTGAGAAGAAGGGTCTGGATTAGCCATGCAGGGGCTAAAGAGACATCATTTCTGAAGTTGTTTTCTAGACAATCTTTGCTACTGTAACCAATTGTAGAGACATTAGCAAACAGAGCCAATGTCCAGCAGTGGTGCAGCAGAGTGTATTCGCCAAAGGCCAACCCAAAAACCCTGCAGAAATCAGAAAACCCTAAGAAGTTAAACATCAATATGTTTCTCTTCTACTGTGGAAATGTTTGCTTTCATAATAGTAGTAAATTATGCATAGCCATGGGCTAGCAACCCTTAATTTATTATACAATTTGAAAAGAAATGATTTTCAGATTTACAGTAGCAATAGTAAAACATGGTTAGTTTTATTTTTAGTCAGCACTGAAAACATGGTCTTAGGTTTTACATGGATAGTGCCACAAATCCCTTTGTTTCAGGTAGCACTAGAGAGGTAGCATTTAATACCTGAAGAGGACCTGAAATTCACTACTGTTTCTGAAACAACCTTAGATCTTTTCTTTCTTTCATTCTCTGGGTAATGGAAGACAAGACAAGTTAGAATGGTCACCAGATATTTCACAATATATAGCCAGAAAAAAATACCACTCTCTTTTCTTCTTTTGCTCTTTACTTCCCTTCACCCAAGCATGCTGCATTTGGGAAGATGTATGCTTTCCTCTTTTTCTGAAGTGTCCTTGTCTATCTAGAAAATTTCTATTTGCTTTTTAAGACTTATCTCAAAAGCAGGTTTCTCATACTAAAGCATAAGCAACAAGAGAAAAATAGATAAATTGCATTTCATCAAAATTAAAAACTTTTAGGGGTGCATGGGTGGTTCAGTGGTAGAATGTTCACCTTCCATGTGGGAGACATGTGTTCGATTCCTTGACCATGCTCCTCTCCCCCGCAAAATTGAAAACTTTTGTGCATCAGAAGATATTATCAAAAAAGTGAAAAGATGACATAAGAATGAGAAAAAAATTGCAAATCATATATCTGATAAGCATTTAATATCCAATACAAAAAGAACCCCTACAACTCAACAACAAAAGAAAACACACCAAATTAAAAAGTGAGCAAAGGATTTGTATGGACATTTCTCCAAAGAAGATACACAAATGTCCAGTAAGCACATGAAAGATGATTAGCATCATTAGTCATTAGGGAAATGCAAATCAAAACCTCAGTTAGAGACCACTTTACAACCTCTAGGATGGCTTTTAACAAAAAAATCAGAAAATGACAAGTGTTGGTGAGAGTGTAGAAAAATTCCACCCTTGTGTATTGTTGATGGGAATGTAAAATGGCACAGCTGCTATGGAAAACAGTTTGGCAATTCCTCAAAACATTAAGCATAGAATTATCATGTATCTCAGCAATTCCACTCTTAGATATATACTCCAAAAATGGGAGAAAATGACTCAGATATATGTACACCAATGTTCATAGCAGAATTATTTACAATAACCAAAAGGTAGAAACAACCCAAGCATTTATCAACAAGTGAATGAGTAAGCAAAATATGGTATATAAACATGTATATATATACAACAGAATATTATTCAGCTATAAAATGGAATGGAGTTCTGATACATGCTATAACATGAATGATATCTTGAAAATATTACGCTGTGTGAAGTAAGTCAGACCTCAAAAAGACAAATATTGTATGATTCCACTTTTAAGAAATATCTAAAACAAACAAACTCATAGAGACAGAAAGTAGGTTAGAAGTTACCAGGGGCTGTGGGGCAGAGGGAGGAGGGTGGCAGATGGGGAGTTATTGTTTAATGGGTAAAGAGTTAGCTGTTTGAAGTGATGAGTGCTTTGGCAATGGGTATTGGTGAAGAAAGCACAACATTGTAAATGTAATTAATGCAATGACATTTAAATATGATGAATTGTACATTTAAAATGATTAAAATGGAAAGTTTTATGTCATACGTTAGCACAATAAAATATTTTAAAATAATTTATTATAATTGTAAAAATATTTCAAAATACTCCCACACATACACATAAGCAACTTTCTCTATGCACACTTATGTCCTTTCCCTTACATCAGGTCCCAAGCAGAGTTCTCTTTTGTGAGTATCTTTATAGAATCCTGTAATGACTGCTTCTGTGCTTACATTGTTTTTCATTACCCGTGCACCATCTGTCTCTTTTACTAAACTATGAGGTATTGAGGGCAGCTGTATAGTCCCAAAACTTAATGTTGGCCAAAACCTTTGCTGAAGTAATGAATGAACTGACTCTGGCTTCTCTTAGATCATGCATCCATCTTGGAATCCCTGATTTGGGGAAAGCACAGACATGAAGTCACTTCACTATGGCCAAGACACTTCAGCCCATTTTATGAACCAATAGAGGATCTGACCTTTTATTGGTAGGAAATCTATATTCTTATTTGGTGACTATTTGGCAAATGTTACAGCCCCCTGTCTCCGAGTTTTTTTTACAATTAGAATGTGCATCTTTCCACGTGGACAATAACAACCTACCGACCTCTCCAACCTTTCAGACAGAAGATAATTTCATAGAGAATCAGAAAATAAGTAAAAGCATAGGAATCAAGAAGCAGATAACACAACAGGAAAAAGGAAGGGCAATACAATCATCTGGAAATGTTGCTTACGGTTTTATAGTAGCTGAAGCATCTATGGGAAGGAGCAGGAAAAGTAGAATCCAGGCTGGCGTGGACAGTTGATAGCCGGTCATTGTGTGAGAAGGAAGAGAAACAAGTGGGAATCTGAACCCTTGATTCACTGAACTCTGTTCCTGCTCCAGATTCACTGGTTTTTATTTTACCTCATGGACAGTGAAAGTAAACTGGCAACCACTTATTTTTGTAACATATTAACCAGTTTCAGCATAAAAAAAATCAATTCCAGATTATTTCCATGGCCATCAGTATTCTTTCATCCACTTTCTCAAATTGTCCAAATGCCTGAAGAATACTCTGAGGCTACCATTGGTTCAGTATATTAATCAGTACCTTAAATCTTTTTAAGGAAAAACAAAATAAATGACATGGTTTGATGGGATCGATCAATATTCTTGAAAAAATTTTTTTAAGGGCTATTAATGTAAAGACAACATCCCAAATCTCCTTTTTTTGTCCAGGAAGTATTATATTTATTCTCCCAAGCTTCTTCCTAAATGGCCCTTTAATGAAACAAGGAAAAGAAATTTATCACAGAATTTAAGACAAAATAGTTTGAAGGCAAGTCCCCCATTGTTTTTGCTTTTCACAGTTATTCTTTATTTATTAAAAAGAAGTGGTAGTTCATATGTATATATTAACTTATGTAATGTTTATTGCTTGTTAGGTTATTCAACTTCGAGAAGATAAAGACAATTAATTTATTTTTATGCTCTAAGGAAATGAATTTTGCATGTGGAACATTCTTATTTAGTTTTACTTTAAGCAATTTCAAAATATTTTATCAATAGTGATTTCTCATCCTTTTTGCTTTCTAAGAATTTTGAAAATAAGAACTTTCCACACTGTAAGATTGATATAACTAGGTCCACGTGAAATTGAAGTGCGTATGTTTTGAATAGAGAACAGGTTTAAGCTATAAAGTAACAAATAGCTATTCCCTGAGCATTTCTGCGGATGGAGAATGTTTTATTGGGTGCTCCTGTGAACAGAGGCTAGGATGGTCTTGACCTCTGTTTTGTATGTGGCCTGCCTGAGGAGTGAGGATAATGTACATGGCAACCCTTGATGAAGTGTAAAACTACAGGTATACAAAGTATTCAAATTCAAATGATGATAAACTATGAGTGATAAAAGCGCCAAGTCAAAGGTAATATTGTAATGATACATTGGGTAGCCTTTGGGAGAGGATATATTCTTGTTGAGCAAATGCAAAACTCTTCAGCTTTGTTTTGGTGACTTCTCTCACTAGAATCTATATGCTCTCATACTTCCCAAGATTTTCTCAACTTTCCCCATCTCCTACATCTCTCCTACATTGTTGCAAGGACACTTTTCCTCTGCTATCTTAATTTGAGATAAATGATCCTATAGCAAATGAAAAATGGCTTTTAAGAAGTCTCTGTATTACTTTTGCAGGCATGATTATATTTTTTGGAAATGCACCAAACCTAAATGCCAAATAACTAAGTATGAAATTCATATTTGACTGAAACATCATAGTTTGAATTTCTGACATAGAAGAATAAGTATGAAATATTAGCAGCATTTATCATTTCAATTTTTATTTAAAAATTTAGTATACTTTTTTTAAGTTGACATTATAGAGTTAAAACTATTTTCTCAGTACTGTCAGTTAAAGCTTTTATACTCATGATCATCAAACTTTTTTCTTGTATTGTCTAAAAGAATTTTAGTAAAAATGTAACTTCTCATACATATTTATCCTGCCATCTAAAATATTTCATCATGAGTAAGGTGATAAAAATATATATTATACATTTTGATATTTTAAAAATAAAACTGTAATATCACTCTTTAAATATATTTAATGCAATATAGATATTACAGTGACCTGATGTCAATTATCATTCATTCAAAACTTACACGAATTCATTTCTTTTACCAATTGTAAATTTTACATCATTCCTGCTTGTTTGTTTGTAGTGGGTATTGTTTGTCTTGTGTTTCCATTCCATTTCACCAGGTAATTTTAACCTCAATTTTATGCTTCATTGTATTTTATTGAACACCCTATCATACTTTTCTGTAGCAGAAGATACTTCAATTTATTAAAAAGCTTCTTGTGCCTATACATTTCTGATTATTAATACAATTCACCTGCATTGAAATATCCTGGCAATTATTACTAATATATGACTTTCAAAACCATATACATTTATTACAGTCAATAAATATTAAACATGAGAAATAAAATTTTGTTTGGAAAGCTATTCTTAAAGAAATCCATCCAGTATTCCATCTGGCATTCCTTACCTCAAGCATTCCCCATCAGTTTATGTAACCTTGGATGAATATTGCTTACGTTAGAATGAGACAAAGTTCACCTGTCTATTCTAGCCTTATTTTTTCTTCTGTTCTGTTTCTATTCTAGAATATTCCAATTCTATTTCCTTTTGGATAGATGTAAACACCAAGAAACTTCATTCACATAAAGAGAGAGATAGAAATGGGGGAAATTCTTTCATCAAAATGTCATTTAATTCTTTAAGGTTCTAAATCATAAGCCGAACATCATATTACAATCACCTTTAAAAAATTAATTTTATCATCTCTCGGCTGATAAATCAAATATGTCATCCTCAAATTTTTTGAAAGTCAAGCAATAGAAACCATTTCAATTGCAAAATGATTTGGAACTCAGTTATTAGGATCATGTTAGTTTTGCTTTCTAGAAAGTAGGCAAAAGAGATTTAACCAGGACTTAAAAATGACTGCCAATTATACTTCTTGCTCACTTACTTAGAGACAGTTTTTAACTAAATATACTCAGAAAATTTGGGAAAATTGAAATATTGTTAATATAAATATACTTTTTTCAATATAAATTCTCAAAAAAGTTTTTATCTCATTGTATACTTTAAGTATATTTTCATCAACATCATAGACCATTATATCTAACTCATTAAATTTGTAGAATTCAACTAATAAATTAATTTTCAAAGCCAGTCCTCATTGTCAAAATACTCAATCAAATTAGACTAATTTCTTAAAGGAAAAATATTATACCATTTTCAATTCAAATAAATTCAAATACACATTCCTATGACAGTTGTCTCACTTCTGAATTCTAAGATGAGGCAAGGAATCTTGCTAAGTATTTACTACATTTCCACTTGAACTTTTCTTTTTATGCTCTTCGCTTTATTCTTATGGAATCCACAAAAATTTAAACATTGTGGGCGGTTGGAAGAGGGAAGAGGTGGGGTTTGTAAATGGAAATTGTCATTTAATGTAACCCAACTCTACAAATATAAATGATTACAGAACTTCTAAAATGGACCATAAGAACCATTTCTAATGCTGTGCTTTTGCAGCCTACAATGGGCTTATTATGCCTTTGGTTAAAGGAATTTGTTCAAATATCGGTATTTTGACTTGTCCCTTTGTAAGAGACAAGCAAGATTTTCACTTCAAGATACATCTAAAATACATACTACAGCAAAAAGAAAAGTTCATCTCTTAAAACAATCCATGGCATATCTTAATCTTGATTTTATTATCAACATTATAAGTAATTATATATAATTATTATTTTCAGTGATGATAGGATACTTCATGCACAATTTCAGGAATTCCAGAAATAATGCTTCAATAGGTTGAGGAAAGCTGAATCTGAATTGGAGATTTTAGCCAAGTGTCAAAGTAAAAGCCAAATATAAGGACATGGCAGCTTTTAATAATAATAGATAGCCTCTTATCTCACCTGGTTGCAAATATAATCATGAAATTACACTCATTCATGACAGGAGACTTTAATAGTAAAATATTTGTGGAATGAAAAATTGTAGAAAATAATTTGGTGTCATTTACTGGCTAAAGTAATGCTTATATAAACAGGAAAACACCTGAAATAGAAACGATCTGCAATACAAATATGGAGATATTTTATAACTCTCAAAGCAGGAGAACATAGTGGTTAAGAGAATAGACTCAATCGTTACTGTCTGGAATGGTCTCCCACTTCCTGTATCACCTTGGGAAAATTACATAACCTCTCTCTGTTTCAGCTTTCTCATCTCTAAAGTAGGGTTGATAATAATTCCCATATGATTGGATCACATTGATTAACATATATAAAGCACTTAGTATCTGACACATATATCAGTTATTATTAGTAAGGCTGCATTTCCAGTTCTTATTCCAGATTTTTACCTTAGAAACTCCTCTTTGCGACAGGAGGAATTTGCTATACAAAACTGATAGGTAAGGGTTAAATCAGTCACAGTTTTGATCACCACATAAAAGTGACTCAATAAAACAATTCCCCCATGAAGATAAAATCACACACACCAAACTCTTCACAATAGCAAAAGTTAATATTAGTAAAACTTTGAAATAACTGAAATGTCTAATAACAATTAAGAAACATTTTGTATATTCTCTTGGTAGAATATCACACATCCATTAAAAGTAATAAATATGAAGACTTTATTGCAATACAAAAAGGTTAAATGACACAAGTGAAAAAGACACTAGTGACTATAGTTACGGCATTAGATTTTGCAAAAACTGGTAGTAGAGGATAAGTAAGCATGAAAAGAGTTAACTTTGTAATTTATCATACTGCTGAAATAATGTTAATTTATATAATAAAAAGATAATTACATTCTCAAAAATAGAGCTTTTTAATTTAAGCTCTAGGAAGTACATCATTACCTTTGGACATATTTTTAAGCAAACTTTGTTTCCTAAGAGAAATGTGTTTACAGAGCATTGAGCAACTGTGAGTGGGCTGAGAATGAAAATGCCCTTGCCCCTTTAGTGTACATTGGGGGATGTGGGGTTAGAATCATTGGTATTGGGAGAATGAAAATTGAAGCTCTTATTAACACATACAAGACATTCAAAGCAATACTTTAAATGAATAAAGAGCCAGGAAACATGTTTATAATGATTTATGTACCATGATATCTTGCTGATTAATCCTGTATATGTTCTCTCCTTATAAGTATTTGACTGGTAGCCAACAGACTGGAAAACTCATGTGATTAGAGAAAACTTAAACCTGACAAAACTTTTCATGTCAGGAGGAAAGGCAGGATGGCAACTCCTATACAGGATTAAAGATCATTCCCCCAACCCCACCCAACCCTGCCTAGCCTTTCTTTAACCTCCACTCCTGGCCATACAGCTCCCAAGTTTAAAGGATCTCCAGATTTCTCAGATTTGGGGAAGCTGGAGGGGGATTAGGGAGGGTGGTTTACTTGATTCAAAATTTTGTGGTAACAAAAAGGTTGCAAAATTTTAAGTATTTAAAATAAATTCCAAAATGCCATAGCTATTTCATTTCACATTTTTCCTTTAGTACTCAATTCAAATCTCCTTCTCCTGCTCCTCCTCTTTTTCTGATTAGATATCCTCATCAAAATAGATGCAGAAAGAATGAGGACTACATTTGTCAAAAACAAAGAGTAATAAAAGTAGTCTCATATTCTTAATTATCTACTGGAAAATCAACTGGCAAATTTATTATAAGAATCAGGAGAGAGCAACTCTCAAGAGGCAATTGGAAGCAAGCTGTTTAGCATTTACAGTTAAATCTGGTGCTTTGTATTTAAGGTTACTTTATAAGGATAAACTTTCTTTCCTTTTATGGAGCAGCACCACTTTAGGATTTAATCCTTACTGAGTAATTGCATATCTTAGATACTATGCATTTTATATTCCATTTGTTCTTTTGGAACAACTGGACTGTATGTAATATGAGAAAAATAGCACCATAGTCACAGCCAATTGAGATTATTGGGGTGATGGATGGATTTTGGACTGTGAGTCTTTAGAATTACTCATTTTAAACTTTTAGCATTGGGATTAGGAAAGAAGATGCTACAGGTGCGGTAACAAGGTGGATTTTAAGGGAGTTAGAAGAACTTGCAAGGATAACTGAGATAAAAATCCAGGAACTGAAACATTATATCCCTCAGAATAATGTTTCCTAATGCAAAACAAATAATTCTATAAAAATAAAATAAAAATATATGGTTAAATTAGTGTGAGCTAGTAATATAATAGACAAGGTAAAAAAATTAAAAATTAAAAAAAGAAATAACAATACATTTAAGTTAAGAAAAAGTTAAATAAGAAAAATTAGATAACGTAGTGAAGACTCAAAATAAAACCAAAGGATACAAATCAAAAGGGAAAAAAGTGAGAAAGATAAAATGGATACAATGATACAAAAGACAGGCAGATGAGAGTTTAAAATATAAGAGATGATTTAAAAAATCATCAGGCTGGAAAAGTTACTGTGGTTTCTCCTCATTTCCTACTAAAATATCTGAGATGAAACAGGCAAAACTGAAAGGAAACAAAAAACTAAATAGGAAGACTGGTCGCTAAATCAATATCTTGTTCCACAGAATACATGACTAGTAGTGACAGATTTGTCAACAAATTCAACAACTCTGAATTTCAGCTGAAGCTGAAAGCCATTTCATGCTTGACCCATTTTCTGCTCCTTTGTCCAGGGACCCAGAGTCATGATAAACCATAAAATCACCCATTCCTCCTTGAACTGCCTGTGTTGTGCATTTGGGAGGCAACAACTCTTCTAATCTTCCCCCCATGTCATCATTCCATGGAATAGCAGTGTTTGAAAGGCTAGGACAGCAAGAGGTTGGGAAGGAAGGAAATGAAACACATTAGATCACCAAGAGAAATTTCATTGCATCAAGATGTGTAATAAGACACCCGCAGTTGGGGTGGATTTGGGTTTTATTCTGCTCCAGTAGTCCCCATGATTAGGGAAACAGGCCTTGGGACTATGGCATAAATCAACTTTGCGCAGCATAGTCAGCCAAGACAGGGCTCTTCAAACATTATGTACCTAACCACAGTAAGAAATACATTTCCACACATGGGAAAGGGATGGGACGTTAGGTCTAATGGAGCAGCAACCTGAACTTACCTTAGAAACTGAAACCTGGAAAACAAGCCCCAGTTGCATATCAGCCAGAACTTTCAATAGCAAGGTGCCCCCCCCTTGGTCTGTATAAACACCATCGTCAGGCAGTACAGGTTTGTCCCTCCTCTCTGAGGCAAACTGGGGCCTGTGACAATGCAGCACACCCAAAGCCTTTTGACTTCCCAACACGCCCACCAAGATTGGATCTCTTGCACTGTTGTTTGTGTGGTATAATTATAGAGCAGTCATTTGTCTTTAGCTCTACCTAAACACAGTAAACTCTCTAACTCTGACTACTCTCTTTCACACACCCATACACATAAACACATGCAAGAAAAACAAAAGTTGAGAATTGTGAAAGGAAAGAAGGAAATCTATTGCACGAAAGAAGGAAATCTATTGCACTGACTTTATGGAATGCTAAACACTGGTTTTCCCTGACCTTTCTTAAGAACTGGAAAGACAATAGAGATATTATTATTGTTATTATTGCACAAAGGTTATCAAAGGAAACAGATGGTAAGTCCATTATCCTGGGACAGAATGACAGGCCCAGCAAGCCACTCAAGTCCTGTCTAAGATTTAGCCTCGAGAATACTCTCTACATTCATGTTTATTCTAGAGCTTGTGTAGGTTATTACAAGCAGGCACACTCCTCATTCCAGGCTCTCCAACTGAGATCCTGGTTCTCAGAGGTTGAAGTTAATTAAGCAGGTCCTGCAGGAGTCCCAAGGCCTCTCCCTGGGTGACAAGGCATTTGTTGGTTGCTGAGACCAGCTCAGCACGGGGGGCCAAGGAAGGCACCATGGATCTGAAAAATAAAGATACTCACACAGAGGAGTCTTTTAAGATGAGAGCAGGGGACTCATGTCTCAAAGGGCAAGAGCCCTGAATGCTTGCTCAGCGCCGTATTTATTTTCCCAGTAAAGCAGGGAGTACACAGAAATAACTTTTTGTTTGTGTTTATTCTTTAACAGTACATGCAGACAGAGAGAATGCCTGTTTCTTCATCATGGGGGTAATGGGTATGGGACAAAGAGCATGTTTTTGCTCTATCTTTACTGGAATGATAGCCAAGTAGATGGTTCTCAACCTTGGCTAACTTTAGTGTTCTAAAGTTATCATTCCATCGTAAACCACAGGTCTGTGTTCTGAGTCTGCAGATGTTTTGCAAAGCTGTTGCTCTGACTTCTCTTAATTTTCCCTTCATTTCCCCCTTTATGTTTTTGAAGGATCAGGAAGGCAGTTCTGGCAACCTCTCTCTGCAATATTCTTTCAAGGGCATTTTGCATACATCAGAAGACTGTGCAGGTTAAAAGGAGAGAAAGAAATAATATTACAATATTACTTAGCAACCCACCTCCCTATCCTTTAATCCACGTAAGTGGACTAAGAGTCTGAAGCCCATCTGCTATGCTGTTCATAATCTCAGAGGAGGATAGAAGTTCTACATGGGCATGTTGTATAGCAGAGACTAATGCTTGGAGGTTAAGATATATCCAAGCTTAAGTTAGCACGTTGTCCAGTTATAGGACGGCGAATTTTCTCCTACAAATATCAGAAGCATTATATACATAAGGAATTACACAAAAACTAGATAAATTTTAATCACATTTCAAATGCATTCACAGTTTCAAGGATGCCATTTCCTCTTCTAATAACATTACAACATTTTCAACATCAACTAATTGATCATTAATTCTTTGTCAATTTTAGTTTGTTCTCCCATGCAAGACTAGCATTCTTTTTTTTTTTTATTTTTTAAATTTTTTTTTAAATTTGCATATGGGCAGGAGGCACCAGGGATCGAACTCCAGACCTCCAGCAAGGCAGGTCAGAGCTCTGCCTGCTGAGCCACGGCAGCCGCCCAAGACTAGCATTCTTATGCCACTTTTCTACAAATTCAGTATTATGAATAATTTGTTGTAAGGTAACACCTGATACTTCTGCAACAGTTGTTAAAGATATAATACCCAAAATGGCTGCAATTAGTAACCCTATAAATCATTTGGTTCTTCTAATAACTGATGTAGTACAGATAATAATGCATGCATATCTGGTGAGGATTCCCATGGCTGTGTCTGATTCATGGGAATCCATAATTCAACACATCTTTTCAAGATCTTATAACTACTATTAGAGTTGATTATGGTATGATTAATGCAAGCATACAATTTGCAAGAATTGCAAGTTACCTCTGAAGAACTTTCATTGAGATGGAACTCTCCTGTCAAGAATACAAAAGGATCCCTAGCACAACTTTGTAAATAAATGGTTTTGTTATTTTCGAAGGACAAATTGTACTGTATATTATGAAAAATTTTCCATTCCAAAGTTTTATGGGCTGTAGACTTAAAGGAATTTTCCATAAAGAAGACTGTGTAGGCCCATTTTCTAGTTGAGGTAATGGAGGAACCATACCCATACCATGCCAGATAATGGGGTGATTTGCATGTGTGGAGATCACAGTACGGTTATATTGTGACACATGCCATTTTAAAGCTTCTACAGAAGAGCGTTTAGATATTTGGCTACAAATCTGGGCTGCATACCCCTTAGGGGCCCAGTCCATTACAATTCCATAGGAACCATTAAGTAACCACACCCCATGAGATCCTCTACATTTTTTTCCAAAGTATGTGTTCACTTTCAGGTGGCCACACATGGCTATAAGTACAAGGTGGTCTATCAGGAGGATTCTTAAACTATTGTGAAAAGACTTTAAGCTCAAACCAGACAGCATGTGTAACTGAGCTACTGAAACATTGCCATATTTAGGAGTAACAGATAGCCATGCTTGGGATGACAAGTTAACACAGCCCTCCACCAGACTTACACACATAAACCATATGGAAAAACCTAAAGACAAATTAAATAGTGTTTCTTCTTCATTAGGATGTTGTGGGAGCCGAGAATCTTCAGACCCCAGGATCCAAGTGGAATCATTGATTATAAATTAAAGGAGAGCTTCCTTTCCAAGAAACAGGGCACAATAGAGGAGGATTGGGAATATAAACCCAATAACATAATTAGCTGCAGTGACAACAGGTAGGAAACTTATAGTCACAGTGCTTATAGCTATCACAGAGAGAAGCATGGTGGGTAATGTTACAGGCGCCCCTTGATTCTTTAACTGCTGTTCAGCTTCTTGGCATAGATTCTTAATTTGTCCCCATGTTGGTGGAATTGTATATCTAGTGCCTGGAGTCAGTCCCAGTCGTGTCGTGGTCAAATTCGGTCCTTCCATCTGGATGACTCGAGGGGTCTCGTCCCAGAATCAGGGAGGGGGAGGGGGTGGCCCATAGTTCCAGAACTTCCTCTTTTTCGTGTAGCTCATAGTACGGTTTTCTTCTTCAACTAGGCACCCACACCGGTTTCTCTCCTGTTTTTGGTGAGACACAAGCAAACCCTCATCCCCATGTCAACAGTTCACCCATATTCCAAGTATTAGTTAAAGATCATTCCACCAAATCCGTGGAGTGTCCTTAACTTTCTGGGTATTTGCTTCATTCTGCTTAAAATGTTTTTCTGCAGCAGTACCATCGTTTTTTGAATTAAAAAAATTTAAGGTAAATAAAGCTTTGTGTAACTGAGTCTGAAGCATTTCCTTATCTTCCCCTTTTTGTTTTTTAAGCATAACCTTCAATGTCTGGTTGGCTCCTTCAACTATAGCTTGTCCTTGGGAATTATAAGGCCAGAACAATGTGAAAGGTTCCAGTTTTGCAAGAACTGTTCAAAAGCTGCACTTGAATAAGCAGGAACATTATTAGTTTGGATAGTCTGCGGGAGTCCCATGAACTGCAAAGCAAGCTAGAAGATGTTGTTTAACATGTGATATTTCCCCTGTTTGTGCTGTAGCCCATATGTAGCCAGAAAAGGTATCCACAGTTACATGGAAATAATTTAGTTTTCCAAATGAAGCAAAATGAGTAACATCATTTGCCACAGAGAATTTGGTTTTAACCCTCCAGCGTTAACTCCTGGTTCAGTTTGTGCTGAGTTGTTCAAAATTTGACAAGAAGAACAGGTTTGGATTATATATTTTTTTGCTTGGGCCCAAGTTAATGGATAATGGGCTTTAAGTCCAGTAGCATTTACTTGGGTCAAATTATGAAAATGTATGGCATCCCATAAAACTGGGGTAACTAGTTTATCAGTTAATGCATTGCCCTGGGCTAAAGGCCAGGAAGATTCGTATAAGACCAAATATGAGTGATATAAAAGGGATGGCTACAAAGGCACACAACAGATAGTAATTTTTGAAATGGCAGAAATAAAGAAGGATTTAGGTTTTGCTTGATAACAGCAGTTTCAATTAATTGTGCTACGAACACCACATATGCAAAATCAGATAAAATATTAACTGGCTCTGAAATATCTTGAAGGGCAGTAATTACTGCTAGTAGTTCAGCTTGTTGTGCTGAAAATCCTGGGGTCAAAATTTTTTTTTGTTTTAAAACCTGAATATCCTGCAGTGCCATGTCCAGACCCATCAGTGAAAATAATAAGAGCATCAACAAGTGGATGTATTTTTTTGTTACATTGGGTAATATCCATTGAGTTATTTTAAGAAACCATAGGACAAGATTATTGGGGAAATGATTGTCAGTCTTTCCCACAAAGTCAGCAAAGGCAATTTGCCATAACAAATGGTTCTGAAAGCAAGCATCAATCTTCTGTCTGTGTCAGAGGAAATATCATATGAGAAGGATTCTTTCCTAGTAAAGAATTTGTATGATCTCTGCCGTTAAGAACTATTTGTGCAATAAGATC
Source organism: Myrmecophaga tridactyla (assembly GCA_004026745.1). NCBI lineage: Eukaryota > Metazoa > Chordata > Mammalia > Pilosa > Myrmecophagidae > Myrmecophaga > Myrmecophaga tridactyla. Next base: position 29,113 of record PVIY010028160.1, read on the forward strand.
AAGGTATGGAGATAAAGATTCTACCATACTATTAGGAAGAAAAATCCATTTGACTATTCCTTCACCTTGCATTATTAATCCTGTTGGGGAATGATTGGAGGGAATGATTATTTGTTGCCATGTACCATTAGGGTCAATGCATTCTAACTGGGCTTTTTGAATTTTTTGCTCAACTAATTCTAATTCCTTTTTGGCTTCCTTACTCAGGGAATGAGGACTAGCTAAGCTTGAATCTCCTTGGAGTATGACAAAGAGATTGGACAATTCATAAGTAGCAATACCCACCTTTGGTCTAAACCAATTAATATCTCCTAAAAGCTTCTGTAGACCATTCAGAGTTTTTATAGAGTCTCTTCTAATTTGCACCTTTTGTGATTTTATAGTTGTTCTATCTACCACATATCCTAAAAAGGACATAGGAGTGACTGTTAGAATTTTTTCAGGAGCTATTTTAAACCCAGAATTTGTCAGATGTTTCTCTAGATCCTTATATAATGGTATTAACTCCTCAGTTGTTTCTGCTGCACAGAGAATATCATCCATATAATGGATTATGTAACATTGAGAATATTGTTGTCTTATTTGGACTCAAAACTCTAGCGACATAGTTCTGATACATAGTAGGAATATTCAACATCCCTTGGGGTAGAACTTTCCGTTGAAATCTCTTCATAGGTTCTTTATTGTTAAGAGAAGGGATGGAAAAGGCAAATTTCTTCCTATCTTGGACAACTAAAGGTATAGTAAACAAGCAATCCTTTAAATCTATAACTATCATTGGCCAATATTTTGGAATCATTGTAGGGGAGGGCAACGCTGGTTGCAGGGTGCCCATGGACTGAATTACCACATTTACAGCCCTGAGGTCAGTTAATAACCTCCATTTACCTGATTTCTTTTTAATAGGAAAAAGTGGAGAATTTCATGGGCTAAAGGACTCCTCAATATGTCCTTTGTCTAATTGTTCCTTAACTAGTAGCTGAAGTGCTTTAAATTTTTCCGCTGACAAATGCCACTGCTTAACCCATGCAGGAATGGAGGTTGTTCAGGTAAGTGGCAATGGACATGGAGAGTTTTAAGAGGCTAGTGTGAGCAGTGGCCACTATGGAAAAGGTAAATACCCGAGGCCCTTATGGTTTCTAAAAGAGGGGAGAGAGATAGGGCCCACTATACCGTGATGATGTTTTCCTAACCCTAGTCCAGGAATATGCCCTTGTTTTTGCATTATTTGGTGGTACTGCTCACTGTAATTATTAGGTTTAAGAATATATGTCTCAGTTTGCCATTGTTTCAACAAATCATGGCCCCGTAGGTTAATAGGTATATAATTTAGCCAGTTGTCCCTCGGGGCCCTGGCAATGAAAAATGTTAACACTTTGTTTCAATCCTCTTGGAGTTCCTAGTCCTACTAAGGAAACCGGGGCTTCTGGTAGTGGCCAAGAAGATGGCCAATGTTTAGTACTAACCATAGAGACATTAGCCCCTTTAAGTTTCTTATTCTGAATAGTTATCTCACATATGGGTCTAGATTCTAAAAGTTTTTCATTTAAAAACACTCCAGCCTTTCCAGTACTTCCAAAGCCTTGACTATCACGTACCCCACCACTCTTACCCACAGGCACATAAGGGAGAATAAGAAGCTGGGCAGTACCTTCCCCTGGTGAAGCTTTCCATGGTGTGGTGATGACATACTAACCAAGATTCCTCCTTCATGATCGGAATCAATAACCCCTGTATGAACTCTTACTCCCTGGGAGGTGAGACAACTCTTTCCCAATATAAGGCCTGCAGTTCCTGATGACAAAGGACCGACAAGGCCTGTTTTAACACAAATGGGTACTTCCGCGGGGGGTAACATATCAGGCTCAGGAGCAGGGATGTCTATTGCTGCGCTTCCCACAGTAGCTGGGGATAAATCCAGGGCACGGTGGAGTACTGGCTGGTGGCAACACCTTTTTATCATTGACTTAAACTGAATACACCCCCTTTTTGTTCGGGGCTGGGAGTGTGCCCTGCTGGTAGTTTTCCTGCAGTAATCTACCATCCTTATGACATATAGATTTACCTTGAGTAGCCCAATGATATCCCTTCTGGCATCTGAGACATAGTCCAGATGGTTCAGGATTACCTGACTTTTGTTAATCTTCTGAAACAAATCCCTTTCTTATTTTCTTTCTACAATCCATCCCATCATGGCCAGATTTTCCACAATTGTAACATTTTCCTGAGAAGGGAACACTTAGTTTTAACCCTGCCATCACCTGAGCCATCATACTAGCCTGAGCCTCAGCCATCATTTCCAATTTATGACTTTCTGGCCCAACATCTTGACATGGTTTAAGAAAGCCTGTTAAATCCACTTTCCCTTTCATTATACTGGTAGCCTTTTGACAGTCTTTATTTGGATGTTCATAAGCACAAAGTTGTAGAATAGCATCTGCTGCTTCTGAGTTACTGATTTGTTTCTTTATAGCTTCATGGAATCGAGCTATGAATTCAGTATAAGGCTCTTTAACTCCATGAACTATTTTTTGAGAAGAGGCTTTATGCTCCCGTTTGCTTTCAATTCTTTCCCAAGCCTTAAAACAGTATTTTTGGACTTGGTCAATGGTTTGATCTGTTATGGTTAATTAATTTTCAATTCTTCCCCAGAGCCCTATTCCTACTAATTGTTCTAAAGAAATTGGAATATTCTATGCTAATTTGGTTTGCTACAGCACATGCATGTTCTCACCACCAAATTCTAATTGTGAATATTCCCCTGGCCCAACAGTGATTTACACTAGATTATCCCAGTCAGCCCCAGGCAAGCGACAGCCTTCAGCTAATCCTTGTATTAATCCAAAAGTAAAGGGAGAATTAGGTCTGTATGGCTGTACTGCACTTTTCTTTAGTTACTTTAAAGTCTTAAAAGGAAAAGGCTCATGCCTGACATCATAAACCCCATCAGGATTGTTAGCATCTACCCCTGGAGCAATTTTTTCCTGGATTGTTACAGGGAAAGCCATCTGAAGAGCATCTAAATCGACTTCCCTATAAGCTTGCAAAATTCCCTATTGAAAGGAGGAGGTGGGAAAGGGAGTTCGTCATCTTTAATATCCTTAATATTCACAGGGTGGGCAGAAGAGAGGTTTAGAGAATCATCCAGGTTCTCCTTTAGTTTGTCTAAATTGTCAATTACTTCCTCATCTTCCTCCTCATCTTCAGTTTGTAAAGTCTCAAGAACTGACTTGATCATAGTATAAGTGGGCCAAATGGTTACACGAAGTGGCACACCCTGTACATGTAGTTTTTAAGGCTCTTTTCCTACTCTCTTCCAGTCACCCAACTCTAAGCTGCCAAGAATGGGAAACCAGGAACAATATTTCTCTATTCTAAAAGTTCTAAAGCCAAACCTCGCTGGCTCTTCTTCCTCTTGTCTTAAGACAGACAGACATAGTGGCAATATTTGGTAGTGCTGTCATTATTCCCCTGCTTATTTTACCCAAGAGTGTCTGTACCTTTCAGTTTCTGTTGAAGCCTCTAAATCCATTTGGGGATTCGTGATGTGACAACTTCAGTTTTCGCTCGGGCAAATCTTCCTCTTCTTCGAGCCCCACGTTGGGCGCCACGTGCTGAGTCCAGCTCAGCACGAAGGGCCAATCTGAAAAATAAAGACACTCACGCAGAAGAGTCTTTTAACATGAGAGCAGGAAACTCATATTTCAAAGGGCAAGAGCCCTGAACGCTTGCTCAGCATCATATTTATTTTCTCAGTACAGCAGGGAGTGCCCAGAAATAAATTTTTTTGTTGTTTTCTTTATTCTTTAACAGTACGTGCAAGCAGAGAGAGTACCTGTTCTTTCATTACGGGGGTAATAGCTACGGGACAAAGAACATGTTTTTGCTCCGCCTTTACTGGAAGGATAGCCAACTGATGTTTCTCTACTTTGGCTGACTATAGTGTTCAAAAGTTATCATTCTATCATAAACAACAGTGTTCTGAGTCTGCAGATGCTTTGCAAAGCTATTGCTTTGACTTCTGTTATTTTTCTCTTCAGTTGTTGGAACTGGGGCGAGGCAAAGCTGCAGTTGCGGAGCGCGCGCGCAGAGATTGGCAAACCCGCGCCAAGGTCACCGCGTTCCACCTTCAGTTACCCGCTTGCTGGCTAGAGACCCGGCCCGACTTCCTTCCCCAGAGATCCATTCCACCACTCTAGCTTGAAACGCAGTGGCGCCCTCTGGCGCTCTAGGAAGGTTCAACTTGAACCAGCATTTATGTGGAGAAGGCAAATACAAGGGACTATTGCAATGAAGGCGAAGAAAACTTTG
>PVIY010028161.1:0-33390 GCA_004026745.1 Myrmecophaga tridactyla
GCGGGAGACAGAAAGAGGTTTAAAGGACAGTGACCCAAAGCAAAACCCAAGTGTCCTGTGCCAAAACAAAACAAAGGATACAACCAACAAACCAACACACATTTACTTATCACTCATTATGCACCATGCTACTCCCCTCACCCTGTGGGCTCCAGGGAAGGCAAAAGACTTGCCGTTTCTGGAGCACAATCACTGCTTTACAACTCCCTGCAGAAGTGCCGCCTGAAGATGCCAACCTCTGTTGTTCCAGGTAGCCTGTGGGACTAAAACATCGCCTCCTCCAGGAAGCCTTCGGTGACTCCCCCACTCTGGGCTGATGTGGCCCTGCCTTCACCTCCGTCATAGGACTTCGTGAGCAGAGGGCCAATTACAGATTTGCCTTTCGCCCTCCTCAGTCTCACTGTGAACCTCTGAAGGGGTTCCTTCGTCTCTGTACCTGGCACCTTTAACAGCACTCAACAAATCTTTCTTTCTTTTTTTTTTTTCCTGGAGTTATTTTTTATTTTTATTAACATGGGCAGGCACCAGGAATCGAACCTGGGTCCTCTGGCATGGTAGGCGAGCATTCTTGCCTGCTGAGCCACCGTGGCTGGCCCCAACAAACCTTTCTTAAATGAAGTATGACCAAAGGTATAAAGGTAACAAAATAAATGGTGTGTTCACTTAATAAAAACCTTACTACTTGGTCCAGAGAAACTTATTTTTCTGCAAATCTATTCTCTCACCGATTTAGGACTATAAGTCTCAGAAGGATCCAAAGACTTAGAATCATTTGGGTCATTTGCTTAAAAATATAGATCCAGAGCCTCACTCCAAACACTCTGTATCGGTATTTTGTGAACTGAGCCTAGAAATCTGTATTTTTGATGAGAAGATTTTGATGTTTGTTTGATATGTTTGGAAATCAATAGTTTAGGGGGAAATATGCATTTGCAGGAAGACCTCCAGATTCACTGTTTCTGAAATGTTATATTATCTATATTAATGTTTTTATGTTTTTCCAATTAAAAAAGGCTTTCAACTGGAATAGCTATATGTATATACTTATATATTTCTTTTTAAAAAACATCATTTTAAAAAGAATTACATCAAACTTGAGTTTGATATATCCTAGCCTAAAAAATAACTGCTCCTGCTCTCCCTCATTTTGAAGTTCAACACAATAACTTTCTTTCGGAACAAAATAACCAGTGCATTGGAAAACCACAGAGCATCCCACAGACAAGACAAAGTGAAGCCCCTTCCCCCCCTCTCTCCATGGCCATTCAGTTTGGGGCACTGAATGTTTGAGAATGTTTTGCATACAAATACCTTTAGTTGGGGCTTGCCAACAGTTCACACAGGTCACATCTCTTCAGGCTGTCTTGCCCTTTTCTTTCAGTTACATAACCTGCTGGCCCCTGAAAGCATGAGTTTATACTAATACCTACAAACTGGCACTCTGAGTGTAAATATGTAGCAGCTATTGGTATCATTTGTTTGAGCTGAAAGGAACCTCAAATACAATCTAGCTCAGTCACAATTTACACCTGAGAAAACAGAACCAGAAAGATAAAGCTATTTACATAATATTGCATAGCTTAATTGGTGGCTACACAAGGTTGGAACCTAACTCTCTAATTCTTCATGCACTGTCTCGAAACTTCGCACTGAGCAATTTTAGCCATTAATTATTTTTGAGTATGCACCCCAATATGTGTATTATTTTAAAGTTATGTACACATACTACTGCTCAGAGTATACTGGTGTGAATGCTTTATAAGCGATCTCACAAATAATTCCTAATAATTGATAACACACCACAGTTTGGAGACAATTGGATTAATTTCAAAATCACAGTGTATTAAAGACTCATATCTAACTCTAAATTTTTTGCTGTGAGCTTTCTTGATGAATGGAATGCTGAGGGCTGTCTTTAACCCTTAGCCTATATTATCTACAGTGCAATCCACTGACCCTTATTCCTGAGACGCTGTTGGGAGTTAGGGTAATTGTGAATTACTGCAGTAATCATGTAATTGCCATCACACTATTTAAAATACTAAGCCACTGTATTTTTTTTGGAGTCTCATTGTTATACATGTGCTTGACATTCTTCAAGTAACTGTGGCTGAAAACTCCTACTCTAGAAGGCATCTCCTCTCTCATCAATAAGTAGCACATTTCATCTTCTCCTATGGGGTAATAAAGTATTAGAGAGAAGGTGATGGATGTCAATGTCTTTTTTGATTACAGTTTTTCTTCTCAAGAACTAAACCATCTTCTGCTCTGAAACCAAACTCGTTCACCATGGGGGCCTCTTCATCACGAGGGTTTGCCTGCTCTGTGCTTCTAGCCTAACCATTCTAACACAACAATTTTCCAATTTTCCCATAGCACAAGAGCTTTCCAATTCAGAATCATTCATTGCATACACATTTTAGTATGTGCCTACTAAGGTTCTGTACTAGCTTCTGGGGGAACAGGGGTAAACAAGGTGGAAGCTTCCCTGCTCTCAGGGGCAATGTGGTTGACTTATTGAGCTCTTTTTATGAGTCAAGATTCTCATTTAATTCTCACAACAACCATATGAATAAGCTGTGGTATAAGGCCCAGAGGAAACTGAAGCATGGTCGGATGGAGTAACTTCTCCAAAGTCACAGAGTAGAAAGTTCTCTGAGCTAAATGAAAACCAAGAATTAGACTACAGAGCTCAGGCTCAAGGCCAATGTCGTGCTATCTCTGAATCCCTTCCATGCTTGACTCTACGCCTAGATAGAGTGACCCCATATCCCATCCAACTGAAACAACTCAAGAGAGAAAAAGTCTCCATTGATACAAATGCCAGGACCACTGGTGTGAACTGGGGTTCTCCCAGGCAAACTCTTCACTTAAAACATTTCTCTTCAGATGCTTTTTCAACAATTAAAGTTTTATCTGAATGCCAAAAACAGAATGCTCGTAATCTGCTGTCTCAAACAGCCCCCTCACCTCCTTCTCCACTTCCGTTACTATGACATCAACCAAGACAAGAATCAGACTTACAGACTGTGGCTTTTTTCTGATCCTCTCCTTTTTTTCCATTAATCCAAACACAACAAAATCCCGATTTTCCCTCACTTTGTATTCACCCTCCTGCTCTATGCCTTCACCAACGCTTGGCTGAGCTGCTCCTCATCTCACCTTTGAACCATCAGCAATGGTGACTTAGGTCCACTCCCAGCTTTGCTCAGGTAACTTGATGCCTTTTCAACCAGGGCAGGATTCACCAGCAAGTCTCTCCCACTGGCTTCCAGATACACTTGGGAAAACCTTCTCTTAACCGTAGTTCTCACCTCCTTTACATTATGGCTCAGACTCACCTCAAGAAGTTCTACTAACTGACCTTATCTGCCTCCATTTACTTTTCTGTCTTGGGATTTAAATATTGTAGGATCATCTGATTGGTCCATGCGCTCCAAAACAAAGATTCTTTACTTATATCATCTTCTGCTTAGCTCTTGAGCCCAGAATGCATTTATTTATAAAACACTATCAAGTGAAAAAGTTTTAGCAAAAATGATTCTCTCAAAACTTTTTAATTTGATTTTTTCCTTTAATACAATTTTACTGCGATATATTCCCACACCAGGGAATCCATCCCAAGCATACAATCAATGCCTCACAGTATCATTTAATTTGATTTTAAATTATGTTGAATAAAAATATTTCAGAAAAGATTTCATCCTTCCCTGCCTTCATAAATACAGCATGGTGAGCATGATTTAAGTTTTATTTTATTTTACTTTATTTTGGTGATTTAGTATCACCATGATAAACACTGATTTTTAGTAATATGATGTAATACAGTGATATACTCAGGGATCATTTGAGTAGAGCTGTTTATCTTTATCACTTTATCTTTACCACTAAATGGTCCCAGACTTTAGAGCTTTTTGTTTGATTTTTATAACTTCCTTGTTATCTGTACTCATTTTTATTCCCACTATTGGTTCTTTCTTTAGGTTCTCTATTCACCCTTCTAAATTTGTTGCTTCTGATAGTCTATGAGTTAGAAAACCAATATTTTAACAATGAGGGGCAAAATGGAAATAAACAGTATTTTAGGACCTTGATATTTAAAAGATGCCATATCCCAAATCAAATGAAATTTTATAAGCAACTTAATCTGGGAGGATGAAAGACTACCTGCCTAAGAGAGGTACTTAATTGCAAAGGAATAAGAAATCTGAAGTCAAATGAGAGATCTTGTTATCTTCTTTAAACTGAAGAGCTCAAAATAAATGAACAGCAATTCTCAAACAAATCTTTGATATTTTTTGTAAATATTTCTTAAAATTAAACCTCTGATTGTATACTTTGGATGGTTTGTATGGTGTGTGAATATATCTCGATAAAACTTTATTAAAAATAAGTAAATAAGGGGCATGGGTGGTTCAATGGTAGAATGCCGACCTGTCATGTGAAAGACCTGAACTTGATTTCCGGTCCATGCACCCAAAAATAAAAATAAATAAATTAATAAATAAATACGCAAACAAACCTAAAATTTAAATGAGTAAATCTAGTATCGTATTTGTGACTGTGAAAATACTTACCATTTCTTTCGTTCTTTACCTCTTTCTCTCTAACTTTTCTTTTACCTTTTGTGATTTTATGAAACTCTCTCCATGTATTTTTCAACATTTAATGCATCAACCTAACTCTTTGGCTGCTTAAACTGTTTTTCATGTGACTCACTGGGTTAAAATCAACAAAATCCACTCAAATAATCCTAAAGAAACAGGAGTTGACCAGAGAATCTGTGGGTCTAACCACTTTTAAAAGAAAATCTGAATAACCGTAGACTTACCCAAACATAAGGACAATGGTTCTCAATGATTCAGCAGTTGAAGGACATCAGGCCTGACGGAGGACTTGCCATTCATGTGTCCTCTTCTTCAGGATCACAGATCACGCTTGCTGCTCAAGCCTTCCTGTCTACATTCTAGATGGAAGGAGCAAATGCAAAAAGGCACATGTTCATTAAACATGTCTCCCTGTCCGAGCACTTTTCCGGAGGCTTCACTAAACCACTTTCATTGACATCTCCTTGGCCAGAGTTGCGTCTTCAAGGATGCAAGGGAATGTCTTTCAGGGGCTGGTCACATTGCCATTCAAAGCAAAAGTAAAGTCTTCTTAGTGACTAAGAATGCCAAATAAGTATTAGGAAGGCTACCAGCATTGTCAGTGACAGATTTACTGCAGTAAATCCAGATTAACTGGGGCCCCAAAACCAACAGGGACAACCCCCTCTCCCCCAAACCACATCTCCCTTGTGATGTCTCTGCTTTTGGTTTCTGTCTTCCATGTTTTTCCACTTGTTTCTGATTTCCTAATTTCGGCTTGTAATGGCTACCCCAGTCCTAAGATTTCATCATCATGGCCTTTCAATTCAACTCCTTCAGATAACTAGGCCAGGCTGTTTCTTGATTTCAAATTTTGGAGAGAAGGGTCTAGCCCAACTCAACTCTTGATGGGTTAAATGAGTCAAAGATTACTAGCAAGCTTCTCGTCCATGGGCTAGCCTTTAGGAGGTGCCATCCTGGCCAAATTAGCAGCAGTCAGGGGCCCCCAAGTCACATGGAACAGAACACAGTCCTTTAATCCAGGGTGATGAGAATCCCCCAAGTCCTACAGAAAAGGATATGGAAGGGCAGCAAATGGTTGTCAACTTCAGTATATAAATTCAGGCTAAATTAGCAATTATCTTATAGAAAGATAAAAATAAAAATTTAATTTCTTTCAGATCTGCATACATGCTGCTTAGGATTGATTAGACCCAGTTTTCTGTCCGATCACAGATCACCAAATTTGTAACTCTGAAACTCAATCTTCTCAGATGACAAACTATAAAGAATTGCAAAGCAAACTGCCCTGCCATGACCTCCTTCTACTCCCACTCTCTGAAAAGAAAATATCAAAATGAGTCATGTTTTTGCTAAACTTGTGACATGTGCTTTGACCAATATCAAAATTAGGGCCTATTTCAAGTTCATTGAGCTAGTCATTTCATAAAGGTACATATGTTCAAGTAGAATCAATGTATTTTTCCAAGAAGATATCATCACTCAAAGTTGGCTCAAGACATTCTGTCAAGGTACAGAATTCCAGCGGTATTTTATCGAGAAGCCATCACTAGTGTAAGGGTATAACCATTTCTTCTTTTCACTCCCAGGTGTACTGGGAGAATATTAAACCCCGTATTTTCACATTTCATGTGTTTTCTTTAAAAATCCTATTAGTGACATTTTATTCACATGCGCCTCTTCATTACATTTAACTATTGGATTAAAAATGATTTCTAGTAAGAAAAAAATAAATAAAAGTGCTACATTACCTTAAGGCAAAGCACATAATAAACAGTGTAAGTAGTCCCAATGAGAAATCTGACACATATTCAAGATCCTTTACTGTTATTGTACGGAACCCTTCTGACTTGGTGTAACTTATGTCAGGATCTATTTTTTGTTCTCTTTAAAATATGAACATAAGTAAATTCTCCCAAGGTGAAGTACACCTTTAACTATTCCAGAATGAAGCTGAACGCTGAGCGTATTATACAATGATTAAACAGAGTTACCATAGCCAGGTCTGCTGTATCTTCTTTGGTTTATAGTAAAGACTGGGATAATCAAGAATCCTAGCAGTGGTTGTGTTAATTGTGCACTTCGAAATTTGTTACAATACAACACAAACATTTCTACAAAACCAAATTTAATATGCAACAAACACTCACCATGTAAACACATCTTTTTAAAAATCTGATCATAATTCCAAGGATCACTTACAGGCTTTCATAAAAGCATTTTATAGCAAGAATCTCAGTACAGAATGATTTCTATGTCAAAATACATTTACACTGTAAATTGTTCATAGAAAGAAAAAAAAAAGACACAGAAAGATGGAGTTTGCTGGCATTGAATTCAATAGCAGCAACCGCCCCTGATAGTTTTCCTTCATTTTCTACTTTAAAATTCTTCTGACAAAACATGTTAACCTACTCTTCTCTACTTAGTCTATGCTTTTATTCACTCTATTGGCCAGTTAAAAATATCGAGAAACCATTACCATGCTCATCGCACTTTCTAGCATCTCTCAAATGTGCCCCAGTGTTCACCGCCGGTGTAGCCTATTCTTCCCCAGCACAGCTGGAATCCTCCAGCTGTGTTGGATTCTGAGAGACCCCACACTTTTCAAGCCTGTCCATAATATCAGCTTTGAGACAACACTTTAGGAATCAAACAGTAGTTATATCCAATGCAAAACTGGAAAAAAAAAAAATTCACATAAAAACCACAGGCGCAGATTGATCACAGAATTTTATTAGAGTCTTTTGAACAAATGTCTTCCTCTGTGAAAAACTCTTGCCAAAGAAACATTGGAGTGTACTATTTTCAACCCTGAGCGTTAACACTGCATACCAAGGACGGTAGTGAAGCTGGTTAGATTGGAGCACTAGCACAAGCCACTGATATTCTCTATGTGATCAGGTTTTTACAAAAAAATACATAGTTTTCAATAAATAATGCTTAATTTTACAACTTTGATACAGCAATGTCATACACTGTTTTAACACACTAAACTCTGCATGCTATATAGTCTACGAGAAGACGAAACTTTGCCATGCATTTTCTTTTTTTCCCCTAGCGCTATCAAACACTGCATTCTCCAGTGCCGTGCCACAGGTAGCTTTACCCTCTCTCTGTTTCACAGCAATAGGCCGTGCACTGGCATGCAAACCCTAAAAAAGGATCCCCCCGCCCCCACAAACCACTCAGACTCCTAAACAAGTGTTTTTCAGCTTTTCCGCTCCCAACCCTGGAGTGGCTATGAAAGTAAATTTCATGTGGCCTTGGAAAATACAGACTTTTTAAGTGTCATGCTGAAAAACTGCTCTAAAACATCAGATGTTTCGGTCCTGGTGGCCAGCACAAAGCATCGTGGAATGCTATAACCACTAGGAGTCCCATACCGGAAAATAGGCCTCCGTTTTAAAACAGTCCATTCAGAAAAAGGTGTCACAGAACAAATGCAAAAGACTCTTAAACCCACAACATATGTATGTACAGGAGTAAAAGTAGACAAAATGGGAAAGTAATGATAATGGCATATAACGTTTCTCCCCATGTGATACAAGGGATGAGGCATACTGTTTTTTTGAACATAAGCTGGATGGAAAAAAAAAATGTGATAGAGGGCCCTTTGTCAATATCTATTTGATCAAAATTCTTTATATGATCTATTATTTCCAGTTGCTTTTTTTGGAAGGGGGAAAAGTCACTTGGCTAATAAAATAATGTAAGCGTCATGTTTTTTTCTTCTTAATCACCTTCAAGGACTCAGGAGCAAATTATATTTTTTACATTTTCAAACTCTTTTTGTCCTATTGCTTTATTTTGCCATTTTCACAGCAGAGAAAATCCAGGTCTAAGCGACTACATAAAAGAAATTTGATCAAACAATAAGACTGGAGCCTCCACGTTTGCACTTCCAGGTTGTTTAAATTCATCTTTCTCATTGAAAACCACATACCAACTTGATCATATTGCTTTTAGTGGTTTGTTTTCCTTATAGAGAAGTTATCTGTTTGCAACTGCAGGCAATCAGAAGTTCCTAAGACATTTAAAACAGTCCTATCTGTGCATTGGCAGAGGTACTGGTTCTTTTAAGAATATCTCTACCCAATAATATTATTACTTTTATACATGGAACATTATGAACTTATGTTTCCCTTTGTAAGCCATTTTATACTTTCTGCACTTTTGTGCTTTTATTGAGTATAAAAATAGGTCTCCTTTAAAATTCTGTTTATTTTAAGTTCACTAAAAAACTACTTGTTTGTGAAATTCTCTTATAAACTCACTGCATCCACATGGAATAGATAAAACTAATTAGGCAGCTAATTGATACAGGTAGTGTCAAAAAAAAAATAACTACAATTTTTAAAATGAGAGTATGTTAGGATTCAAGAAAAAAAGCCAGCAGTAAGCAAAATGGAAGAGAGCTCAGTTTAATAAACTTCGTTTAATTTTTATTATGATCGAAAAACATGGGCTCCACAGAAAAGAGGGTGGGGGATGAGTTATCAAATAGCAGAATTTGCCAGGTCATAAAATAAAAGGGAATGCGGTAGAATAAGTCAAACAGAATGAACAGTGTGTAAGAACCATTAATTAAAATCAACCAAATCTCAGAAAAAGATGTGCAATCGTCTTAATATGGAGACGGTTACTTTGGGAACTCATAAATTCCTGTGTTAGGATACGTAAGGCTCAGGTCTTCTTATCCTCATAGGCCCAGGCTATACAAAGGGTATTTGAAACTTGCATTCCTAATGGAAATCTTACAAAATTTGGCCCTTAGAATTACTGAGAAATATCCTGAAAAAATCTTCCCTGAAACTGCAATAAAGAAGGTTGCTTACCTACTGATAAAATTGACAACTCAGTAAACTATTTTCACTGGTCTTCCTACATAAGAAAAAAGCACAAATATAATTGCCTCAGAAATCTGTTAAAATCAGGGGACCACGCAGTAAAAGAGTATAAAGGTTCTATAAATGGGAGAGTCCAAGAAAACCTCTCTCCAAAGTGTCCACAAGGATACATATGCACATTAGAAGAAAAAAGTAAGAATATACACATTATTAATCATATCAGAGAATAAAAAAGTTAAGATTGATATATTTATATTGAATGACTACTTTAAAATAGAGCAACTTATTTGCTTTATTTCTCAGATTCCTTGGGCAAAAGTCACTTAAATTCTGAAGTGAAAAACAAATCTACATTCCTTGTACTGTACCAGTATCAAATAATGATGGTTTCAACTCCCAGAGAAGAGAAAAACAAGTCATGCCTTTCGAGTCTTTTTCTTTTAGGGAAAAACAATGAAATCTTCCTGACTCTGCTATATGCATGCATATTTAAATCACTTCCCCTTGATTAACATTAAAAAGAAACATCTCTGCCCAAAACGGTTGTGACGATTTTTTTCTAGCTCAAAGGATAATCACTCTACAAATAATTTGCCCAATGACTGTAGTCATTCATAACATACATAATATTTGCAAAGCACAGTTTAAGTACACTGCCTTTTATTAGCATTATTTTTTAATAAAGAGGATGCATTTCAGAGTGTTAAGAATTGGAGATTATTTCCACAGTTTAAAGAATTAATAAGAGAATGCTGGTTCAAGTTCTTAAAGATGGAAATCTTATCAAAATGCCATCATCAGAGTCTGTGAACTAGTTATAAACAGCAGGACACCCACTGGCTGGGCTGCAGTGCACTCAACTCCTACCCACCCCCACCCCCACGTTACAATTTTCAGATATTCTGTCAATGCTTAGTTAAAAAAAAAAAAGACTTACTTTTAAAAGCAAAAAAAAAAAAAAAATTCATTTAAGCTTTTATTGAAGACTATCCAGTGGCAAGAATACCTTGTGTATTATATGTTTTAGACATTCATTAAAGAATTCATTAAGAAGGATTTTCACAATGCATTCATCAAAACAGCCTAAATATTGTTAAAGGCGCATTCAGGTGCCGATCCTGAGTTCTAACAGGTTTTAACTTAGATGGCCAACCACTTCTCTCTCATTTTACTAGCAAGAATTTAGGCCAAATAGCTTAAAGAAGAGAAAAAAAAAATGTTTCCACATGAGAACAAATTACTGTGTTACTAATTTTAATTTAAGTTTCTACCTCGCCACAGAAAATGTCCAAGATTCATCTACGATTAAAGCATAAAATACACGCAAGGTTTTTCAATTTTTTAAATACATAAAACAAGCCTTATAAATTTGGATTCGGGGTTTGTGTTCTCAGCAAGTTTTAGAGCTGCAGCAGAGGACCGCCACGGAAAATCACCAGCACAGAGAATTGTCAATTGTAAACCACTGGTTCATTTATTCGTGGCTAAAATAAATGTCCGACCAATGACTACATTAGTTCATCATTTGGAGGGGGGGGGGGAACAGAAAAGTAAACAACTCCAGAAATCCAGTTCTATATGGAGAACCTTGTTAATACAATACCATCAGCCCTTTCTTTCCCCGTGTACTACTGAAATCTGATGGTTCACTGAAAGGACAAAGCTACAAAAAGAAATCGGTCTATCTGCAGCAAAATGCTTGCTCGCTTCGCATGCCAGGAATGGGGGCCGAGAAGAAAGGTTCCCCCTGAGCCGGAGGCCAGAGCTTGAGCCGCGGCGGGGGAAGCAAAGGAAAATGGGAGGAGGGGAGGAAGGAAGGGCGAAGGGGCCCCTTTGGCCTAACAACTCCTGGTACCGTGTGGACACTTCATTTAGTCTCGACAAATCTCAGAAAAAATGAGGAGGCTAAACCTTGTCAAACCATTTTGGGAGGCTGAAATAAAGGTGTAGTGGCGATTTTGCACCGAGTCAATTAGCCATTGAAATAAAAAACCTCTTTCCTATAGCCACAGCTCAGGGAGCTTTTAGCTTGGTAGCTGTCAGGGTGAGGCTGCGGCGGCCAGCAGCCGCCTCCCTCTTTCCCTTCCTACGCGCGGTCCCCACTTCCCCACCAGGAAAAGAAGCCGTGAAGGCAAGAATGGAAGGGCAGAGGCCGAGCTCGCTAACCAGGGCCTGCAGCCAGGGCTCAGGAATACTGGCTAAGTTAAAAAAAAAAAAAAATCGAGGGAATGGGACAACAAACGGTCCCCAGGGCGCAGAGAGCGGGCTCGCGGGATGCAATCGCGCCCCCGCTGCTGCGGCCGGAGCACAGAGCCCCACAGTTGGAGGAGGTGGGGAGGGGGAGGAGTGGAGCCAATCTTCCCCAAGGCGCCAAGGCCCGGGAGGCAGGTTCTTGGAGGCGGGTCACGAGGAAGGCAGCACTGCGGCGGTGGGGGCGGGGCGGGGATCCCGCGCGTCCTCCTCCAAGCTGGAGGCCCTGGGTGGGTTGGCGAGGTAGGCTGCCTCCTCCTATTTGTTTGATTTTTTCTGCTCCACGATCTGGCGGCACCCCCTTACCCACTCCACACCCCAACCTCGCAGGGCCCGGAAGCAGCAGCCCTGGTGCCTCCTAGTTCGTCTCCAAGGGGGATGATGTGAAGTTAGTCAAGGCGCAAAAGGCGGCACAACCCAACCTCCATCGGGAGACTCGTCCCTACAGTGTTTTTGAAACTGAGAACCAGGATAGGGAGAGTAGATGAGGAGGCGATGGAGAAGCGCTGCCAAAGGCTGAAGACCACCCCACCCCACCCCCGCTCTTCCTCCCGGAGCACCAGGTCTCCGCCCAGGCCGAGCGCAGCCTGCAGCCCCGGGGTAGGTCTCCAGCGCGCGCGCGCGCGCTTTTCCCTCGCCCCTCCTAGGACGCTTAAGCGCTCTTCCCACACCTCCCCCCCCCGTCCCCCACCGACACCTGACCCAGGGGGACACCTTCGTGTCGGGTTGCTCTAGCGGGGCAGTGACCGTTCCACCCAGTTCCTCCTCCCTTGGTGTTCCCGCCCTGCTAGATGCCGGCAGCTCCGCGCCAGCCAAGACCCTCAGCCCAATTCCCCTGCAGTCCCGCCGGCGGGGTACCTTCCTCTTATCACCCACCCCATTTGGGGAGGGCCAAGCTCACCAACAGCAGCCCGCGCCCCTTCTTCCTCCGTCCGTTCTCAGCCTCGGGAGACTGGAAGGAGAGTGAAAAACACCTTCCCTTCCCCCCATCACTCACTAGAGGTCAAGAACTGTGGTTGCGCTTCTCACCAACACCTACCCCTTCTCGCACAAGAAGATGGAGCATAAAAAAAAAAAAAAAATCAAAACTGGAAACCGCTGCCACCTCCCCCATCCCACCCTCGCCCCGTTTCGGGGTGGGGGGTGGGTAACGGCGGCGGAAAGCAGGGACTCAGAGCTCCCCGAGCACAAGCTTCGCCGAGAGTGGGTGTCATTCGCTACGCGCAGTCCCCGACTCAGCCCCGCCAACCGCCCTACCCAGCCCGACCCGGAGGGGAGTACGCACTTAGCCAAGCGCCAAAAACGGACCGAGCAGAGCCTGAAATCCTGTGTCCTCCAAATCCGCCCCTCCCCCGGCCATCTTTCCGAGCCTCTCTCAGCGCCGCCTGCCTGGGTGGGAGGGTAGGGAGAGGGTGGCGGGAGGGAAGGGAGAAAGAGGAGGTGAGAAAGGAAATGGGGCGGGGGGGGTGCGCAGGGCAGACAGGGAGGGCAGAAGCAGAAAGAGTACTCCTCGTGGGCCTTTAATAACGACCCGGAGGAAGAGGAAAAAGCGATTCGGATATTACTCGGCTAGCCAACTGAGCACTTTTAAGCTTAGCTCTTTCTTAATGTATAATTCTCTTCCGCCACCTCAGCCCTCCCATCTGCGCGCACAACAGCCTCGCCACCGATTGCGCTGCGACAGCAGGACCTCCAGTTTGACTTCCATAGAGACTATTGGCGATGCGAGTTTCTATCAGTTCCAGCTGATTTATTAAAATTGTCAAGATACAGACTTCCAGCACAAAAAAAGAAAAAAACCCAACAGGCAATGATGTTGACAGTGCATGAGTCTGCTTTGCCACCATTTGCTACAAAATATGCAGATGGTCTGTACTTTATTTAGATTATATTGCACAAAATGAGAAACTTTTTAAACTATGTGCCTTTTTTTTTTTTGCTAAAAATCGAGAATCCAGTTTCAAACCTTCCATCTGGGGCCCCATCCACATATCACAGCGTATGAGATACATAAAGTCCTACTATAGTACAGTACATATACAATCTTTAAACTAAGATAACAGCTCTGAGGTCTATATCACCATTTTCAATAAATCTTTACCTACAAATATTGAACAAATCTCTACTATTCTGTACAAAAAAAAGTTTGCTTTTTTTTTTAAAACCACAAGGCCTTTAGATGCAAGGATTATTTAAAAATTTTAATCCTTTTAAAACCAGGACATAACGTACCAACATACTTGCATGCTAAAAAAAAAAAAAAAAAAAAAACAAACAAAAAAAAAACCAGAGGAAAAAAAAAAAGAAATCAAAAGGGAAGAAGTGCCTGAAAGTCTTACTGAAAAAACACAGCAAGAATGTTCCCTTTTCACTGTACAAAAATACGCCTGAAAATATATTAATTTTTAAAAAAGACTGAGGTCTGTTATGTATCAAAAATGTTTCAATACCTTTTGTACTGAGGTCTAGGCTGTCTGGTATTCAATCAAGGAGGTATAAGGGAACAAGTTACAAAAAAAAAGTTGGCAAGTAGAAATCACATTTGTAAAACCATAAACAATTTGATCTGAAAAGTAAACTCTGATCTTAAGTCAGTTCACAGTTTTTTTTTTGTAAGCGTTTGTACAGTCTGCATTTTTTCAAGCTCCCTGCAGTTTTGTTAAGAATCGGATGCATAGAAGACATCAGTTTTCTCCCTCCAAAAAAATAAAATAAAATAAAAAAGTCGCAATGGTCCCTTTTTGTTTTGTGTTTGTTTAAAAAAAAAAAAAAACACCAGTTCTTTAAGATTTCTTAAGGAAAAAAAAATCTCCACACACTCCCTAGAGTAACAGTTGTGCTGCCAAAAGGCTCCTCTGCAGACGTCTTCCAGACTTCAATCAAAGACCGACAAGCTTCAAACAGCGCCTTCCGGAGCGGTTTCTCCCTCCCCTCCCCCGCCCCGTCCCCTACGCCTTTGTTGCAATCACGAATTTCAGGAAAAAGAAATATTAATTACAAAACACATTTTGTGGGGGGGGGGAATCACAACTCCAGACTAGGTATGCAACTACCTTGAGACACGATAAAGGAAGGGAGGGGGGACAAAATAAAAATAATAAAGGACAGGAAAAAAAATGGTTAAAACTACTAATTTCACTTTAACTCCACCAAAATTTTCATCTTTTCCAATTTCTTTGCGTCACGACATCATATCAACATCATCATCATCTTCTCTTCCCTCCACCCTACCACCACCAACCATGAACATCATCATCATTATCATCATCATCATCACCACGATTTCCTCCCAAGGAACCCTGCTCTGCACCCGCCGAGAGAAAGAGCGAGAGAATATGGGCGCGCCTTTCAATATGTGAACACCAGGTCGGAAAAGTTCGCCTCCAGCCAGTCCCCCGCAATCATCTCGCTCAGCTCCGGCGTGCAGTAGTCAGGGAACTCGAAGTGGGAGCCCAGGCTCCCCTCGCTGAACGAATCCAAATCCTTATCCACCAGCGACAGGGACAGATTCCCCGCCGCCGAGCCGCCCCCCAGCTGCTGCTCGCTGGTGGTGTGCGGGTTTTGGGAGAAATTCAAGCTCAGGTCGAACATCAGGTCGTCGGCGTCCTCGCCGCCACTGCTGCTGCTGCTGCTGCTGCTGCTACTGCTGCTGCTGCTGCTGCTGCTACTGCTGCTGCTGCTGCTGCTGCTGCTGCTGCTGCTGCTGCTGCTACTGCTGGAAGAGGAGGAAGAGGAGGTGGAGACCGAGCGCGAGGACGCGGACGAGAGCCCCGGCTGCGCGAGCGGCTGCGTGTTCTGCTTGGTGATGTTCTTGAAGCTGTAGTAGAGGCGGCTGGCGCTGCCGCCCCCGCTGTGGCCCCCAGCGCCCGAGGTCGCGCCGGCCCGCACCTCGTCGTAGAGGCTCGCGCCCTCGGTGGACTCGGCGGAGCTGCTCAAAGTGGGGCTGGCTGGCACTTTGGCGACGTTGTAGCGTCTCAGTAGCTGCTGCTGCTGCTGCTGCTGCTGCTGTTGCTGCTGCCCGGGAGGCTGCAGGAGCTGCTGGTGCGGGTGTTCCTCGTCCTCCTCCTCCACCTCTTGCTTGATCCGCAGCTGCAGCTCATCTTCGTCCTCGTCGTCCTCGTCGTCCTCGTCCATGAAGACGCACTTGACCGTCTTGCTGGCGCCGCCGCCCCCCGCGCCGCTCACTTTAAGGCTGCCGAACACATAGTCGTCGCCGCGGTATTCCCCGTGGTGAGCCGCTTTGCCCGAGCCGGTCTTAGGGCAGGCGGCCGCGGTGGCTGCGGTGGTCTTCAGTTTGCTACATTTCTTGCTCGAGCCCTTGGAGCTCTTACCGCTGCCCGCTCCCCCGCCGGCGCCGCCGCCCGCCGCACTTTTCTCCGGGCTTTGGCTCGCGTTGGGCTTGGCCGAAGGGTCCATTTTGGGCTTTTTCCTGGGCCGGTACTTGTAGTCGGGGTAGTCGGCCATGTGCTTGAGCCGCAGCCGCTCAGCCTCCCGGATGAACGGGATCTTCTCGCTATCTTTCAGCATTTTCCACCGCTTGCCCAGCCTCTTGGAGATCTCCGCGTTGTGCATGTCCGGCGACTGCTCCATGATCTTTCTCCGCTCGATCTTAGACCACACCATGAAGGCGTTCATCGGCCGCTTGATGTGGCCTGACGCCGTTTTGCACCAGTCCGGGTCGCTCTCGTCCAGGGCTACCGGGCTGCAAGCCATGAATTCGCCCTCCTCCGTGTCCATCGCCTCCCGGGGCAGGTTGCTCTCAGTTTCCAAGCTTTCTGCCTGCTGCACCATGATCCGCTGAGGTGCTTTGCGTTCCAACCGGAGCAACTCGGTCTCGTGCGGAGATCCCCCTCCCCCTTCCACCCCTCCACCTTCCCAGGCAAGTTGCAAAGTCCTCGGCACCCCGCGTCGGCTACTCCCCCCCTCCCCCCCGCCCCCCCTTCCAGGCTGCACACAGCGGCTGTGGCTGCTTCGGCCGCGACGGCCGCACGCGCTCTGGGTAGGTGCGGCTGCGACTGGAGAGGAGGCGGCGGCGGTGGCGGTGGTGGCGGTGGTGGCGGCGGCGGCGGCGGCTGTAGCAGTTGAAGCAGCCCAGGACCCCCTCTCTCTCCGGCTAGTGCGCTCCCGCCGCCAGCGTCGGACTCGGAGCACTCCCAGGCGCGCGCGCTCCTTCTGCAAAAAGTTGAGGGCTCTCTCCCAACTAGTTATCAGGGTGTCATATGGGTGACATCACTCCTCCAGCCAGCCAATGGCTGGGAGCCGGCTCCGCCCATTTCCCTTTATTAACTCTACAGCCCCACCCCTTCACCCCGCCCTCCGGGCTTCTCTGGAAAGATGGGAGGGGGGGTGCGGAGAGGCGGAGGCATGTCTAGAAATGTTATTTTTAAAAAATCCGCGTGTGTGCACGTATGCGTTTTCTCCCCGCGATGCACGCTAGCTGCTAACTTCACAGTGGTGTGCGGTCAACCGAGAGAGAATAGGGCTGGTCTGGGCGCTGGCGCGAACTGAAAATGCGGTCCCTAGGAGAGGCTAGGCGCTCCCTTCGTGCCCCGTCCCCAGGAGGAATGTCAATGGTGGAAGCAAAAAAGGGGGGCGCGCACTCTCACTTTCTCATTTACTCACACCCAGGCCCACGCGCGGCCCGAGACGGCGGGTGCAGACCAAGGAGAGGGTTTCCCAGCGCCCCGCTCGCACACCTTGTGGTTTCCGCGACTCCCCCGGCCACCGCTGCCCGGCAGCTAGATTTTTCCAGCCGAGGTCTGCCTACCGCGCTTCCAGCCAACTGAAGGTGGCGCTTTAACACAACAACCTTCTCGAAGGCACGTGGGCTTTCCCTACACCCACCCCACCCCTTCTTCTTCAATTTTCCTTTTCTCCCTTTTTCTAAGGCAAAGAAATCAATTTAAAGCCCAAGAGGTTGCATTTTCCCTCCCCCGTGTGCATGTACGTGTTTTGTCCTTTTCCTCCTTATGTTTTTCCATCTTGGGGCTGGCGACGCCGCTTTGCGGGTTTTGTCGCTCCGGGGCTCTTCTTGGCCGCCCCGCCTCGCCCCGCCCCCCAAGGCAGAGGCTGGAGTAACGGTCTGTGGGGTTTTGCTTTGGCTGGGTCCTCCCAGTGAGTTCGACCAACTCCCTAAGCTGTTTCCAAACCAAACTTACATCCTCCCCGCCCCCCAACCGTTCGTCACTTGCGAAGAGTCCCTCGTTCTTTTTCTTTCTCTCTTTCCTCTCCCTCTTTCTCTCTCACCACAATTCCCTCCTCCCTTAGCTCTCCTATTCCTTTCCAGTCTTCGTTCTGTTCTCCACCCCCACCCCCACCTTTCCTCTGTCACAATCGCCCTTCCAGAGAGAGCAGTGCAGAACTGAAATCCAACAACTGCAAGGTGACACGTCTTTTGGGTAACTCGCTGTTTGCACCAACATGAAACAGAAGGAAAACAAGGTGCACTCCGAGTTTCGGGTCAAAATATTTCCTTTATATGTGAAAAGGTGGGATGGGCTGATCTTATAAATCGACGCAATGAAGGGGCTATGTTTTATGAAATAGTCCCCATACCACGTCAATCTTGCTGTTACTTCGAAACCGCTGCTTTGTTTTTCTTTATTTGTTCTGTACCCATTTATGGATATTCTGGGGGCAATTAAAAGAAAGCCACCGCTTCCTATTTATTGTCTGTCATCATCTCTGTCTTCTACACACCCTCCAGCACTGGGGAGCTGGCTACTTTGAATAGTTCCTGAGATACTGCCCGGTTGCCAGCTCGCGAGGAGAAGTCAGCTGGTTAAGACTACGTAAAATTATCCAAACCTGTTTCCTTTAAGGTGCCTCCTCTGGAAAGAATACTGTATTACCTAGTTTTACTTTAATAACATAAAATGGTAGCATGGTTTCACAGATCATTATTTTTTAAAAATTGCCACCGTCACTAAACCCTCCCCCATATTCACCCTAGAGAAAAGCAGTGCATCAAATACTTGTAATATTCAGGCCAATTTCAATCTTGATAATGCTGGAAATTTATTTTTGAGAGCCATCTGAGCCCAAAGAATTTACAGTAATTCATACCGGATGACCTAAAGGCTCAAGACATATAAAACCCAAGGCAGTGTGTGAAAATTCATCTTCACTCACTAGAGGTGACTGCAGTATCTTGTTTTTCTCTCACCTCATACATTTCCCAGCTATTGAGAACATCACAGGAGTGTGTGTGTGTGTGTGTGTGTGTGTGTGTGTGTCTGGGGTGGGTGAATGGTGAATCCACACCCTTCGCCCCCCAAACACCTGGCAAGTTTACACTGTAGAGGGCTTGAGACATTTTAGCTCAGCTGTATTATTTTCATGTAAAGTGTGAGGGCACCTATCATTTTACACACTGAAAGAGAATGCATTTGACAATCTTTGGCAAATTCCATTTTTATTTGCCTTGTGCATTCCACAGCAAAAGTCTTGCTTCACTGTAGAATGAGTATAGTAGGATTAAAAAATAATGGATTTTATTCTCATCCTGCTATGATCTTGAAGGAAATGCAAGTTATAATTTACTCTTTCAAATGAGAAACATAATTTCTGCTGAAAGAAAGATGTGTCATTTGTCTGAGAAGATAAAGATGGAGTGAGGGTTGTTTGTTGGTGAAGAGCCCAGAGAATGAGCATGGCAGGTGAGTGGTGTGACTTGATGAGTCAATAAACACTGTGGAGATGGGAGATGATAAAGCACATTTCGTTGGTATGCAGAGAAATGTCCTATAGCAGATTTCTCCCCATATCATGCAGGTAAGATAAGACCATTTTCAGAAACTACATTTGTATTTTAAAACATGGATCGACCCCATACATTCAATGTTAGCAGACTTAGTGAACACATGAAATGACAAAAGGAAATAGTGAAATAACTAATCTGTATACCTTTTCTTTCTTTATTTCTTTTTTTTTTTGCCTCCTAAGTGAAACCTTTAAATAAGCTTAAGATTTTTTAGAATGAAACACAAACATGTCAGAGACCCTGCATCTTTCTTACAGGAAGAGTATTTTACTGAGAAAAACATGTTTGTAATATTAATGTTAACCAACTATTCAGAACTATTCAGAAGAATTTTAGGCCAGCAAGTAGAAATTGTGGCCTTTTAAATAATGTTCCTTTTGAAAGGAGCACTATAAATTAAATAAAAAATATTTAATTTAGTAAAATGTAAATGTATCTGCTGTTTTAAACCAATGAATCCATTGTATATGTATATCTATTTATATATACATTTATAATGAATTCAAATGATTTTCCTGCTAAAAACGAACATTGTTGGATATATAATTAATGTTCAGAGCTTAACATTCACTCTTGTTTATAGTCACAAATAACTGTATTTTTATGGTTATTGTTATTATCTTTTTACAATTGCATCTTTACCATCAGGAAATACATGATTCAGATGAAAATCTTCATTTATGAGGCATATTATATAAGGTAATAAGACATTCTACAAAATCTCTTAAAATTATGATAATACAAAAAAGGATATATGCTTTTACAGTTTAAGAAGAAACATTTCTGATAAGAAAATAATTCTCTAAAAATATCACTGGGTAAATATTTGGCTCACTTAATTTAAAAAGTCATCTTTAGAAGTATCTCAACCATATGCATTTCCCCATCTCTGAAATGATGACATACAATAGAACTCTTTTTTTTCTTCCCTCTTTATCTATTCTCCTAAGATAAAGTCCTCCACTCCTCTGTGTTCAGCTACATCTACATATCTTTGCTTCACTTCTGAATCCTGATCTGAATATCTTATACTTCCCTGCCTACCAGCTATATCCCCTAGAATGTCCCTCACACATGATGATGTATATTAGTCGAATTCACTCTACCCTCAAAACACACACATACACACACACACACATACACACACACACAGTGTTCATTGTTCTCTTGTATTCATGAACTTGGTGGTTCATATCACAACATATGGGTTGACCTAAATGGAAATGTGGGAGTCATCTTGGAATCTTCATCTTCAACTCATATACCAAAGCACTGAGATCTCCACAAGGTGAGTATTTTTGTCTCACATAATTCTACAAAACCCTATATGATCTGACTCCTGCCTAAACTCTGCAAATCTCATCTGGCACCATTCTCATTATGCTTTAGGGCTTTTGCATTTCATTCTATCCCCTTAGACTTTCTTCTCACCTGATCTATGCAATTTCAGCTCCTTAACTTCATTTAGAACTCAGCTGCAATGCTGAGAGGCCTTTCCTGACCACCCTGGAGAAGTCAGTATTGCTCACACACACACACCCCATCTAATGAATCTCACTGCCCTGTTTGGTTCATAAAAATATTTCAATAGCTAAAATAATCTTCTTATTTTTCCCTTGTTTATCCTCTGAATCCCCACACTGGAGAGAGTGTGCTCCATTAAATCAGGAACCTTAGAACAATACAGTTTTCAAACTGATTTTGATCATGACCAACTGTATAAAATATACCATAACCCAGTACGCATGCTATATACCTATAAAAGAGAAGCAAAATGTTCACAAATCTTCATATGCAATTCAGGCTCTATTTAAACCATGTTGATTAAAATCCACTAACTTGACCTACAAATGTGGTACTAAGAAAGTTTGAAAAGCACTGGCTTAGGTCTTGGAATGGAGATTCTGGAGTCTTCTACCTTGGAGGAAAATTCTGTTTCCAGTGTTTTGGGCTATGTTATTTAACATCTCTTGTGTCACAGCTCTCTTATTTGTAAAATGGGATAATCGTAACTACCTCTTAGAATTGTCCTGGTGATAGAATGGATTAACACATACAAAGCACTCAGAACCATCGTTGGCACATTGTAAGATATGAATAAATGTTATTATTATTGTCCTTATGTTAATCTTTCTGTCTCCAATCCCTAAAAGAGTTCCTATATACAGTAGCTACTCTGTAACTGTTCATTGAATGAATGAATTTTCTTACTCCTTCCTACACCACAGGAAGCTCAGTCAATTCTCCCACCTAAATCCCTCTTTAATTCTTCACTGTATAAATTTAGGCTCTGGTCAATCCTCTGCTAAATTTCTGCAAAGGATACCAAACTGGTCTCTCTGACTCCTAACTACAACCAGGCTATTCATTCCAACTTGCAACTTTGACCATGCAACTCCCTAACTTCATAATCAATGAAGCTCCTACACCTTTAGAACAAAATCCACTTTCCTTTGTAATACAAGCAAAGCCTGATTATTTTTTTTTCCTTTTTTCTTTTCTGCCTCCATTACTTTTATAATTAACAACACAGAGGGGGTAATAAGACAGCATAGAATAGGGTCGATGCTTATACAAACTGTACACAAATAAAACTGAAACCCACTACAAGAGGGACATTTGTGGTTCCAGATAAAGCTGTTTCACATGTTCACACTGTTTTGTTAACCAGGCATTTGTACTGCTTTGACAGTTTAAACAAACCTTATTTTCCTTAAAAATGAAATTAATCTATTCATTCAACTATTTTTTTACGTCTCCTCTGGAGAAGGCAATAAACTGGGCATTGCAGGGATAATCAAAAAAAATAATAAAGACGTAAAATTACTGTTTCTGAAAAACCACATTTGAGGGCATGTATTCTTAATGTTAATTAAGCTGTAGTATTACACAGTGCAGACAGAGCTCTCAGTTGCTTTAGTTCTTCAAATGCCCAATATATTGCTCCAGTAAAGGAAAGGTGGAGCTTAAGGGGTGCGGGTGGGGAGATGGCTCAATGCACGTTATGTTAATCCTTTACCAGATGAAAAGAGAGAGAGACATAAACGCCAGAAAAATGCCCCAGTGTACTTAGGGTTGCATTCTGTAAAAGAAGGGAGGGAGGCAGGATGTTCAGCCTCACCAGGATGTGAAGAAAAATTTTCTCCCTTGAGACATTGCTCCCTTTAATATTAACATCTTTGTCCCATACACTAAAAAAAGAATGCCTATGATTTTTGCATGTGTGACAGTGTCTGGGTGATAGTGAGTGTGTGTGTGTGTTTAGAAGAGTGTAAAATAAAAAGGAATGGATAGGTTACTTTGAAAGTACAATTGGAAAAAATGACCAAGTCTGATTTCTTCAAACATAATTACTATCTCTATTTGTCTTAATTTCTTCTTAGGGAGAGAGAGCCTCGATCCATAGATATGAATGTGTCAACTGCATTTGGAAGGAGCCTATGAATAGACCGGACCCGAAGGTGAAATCATTGGTTATGTCAAATGCACTACCATATTTCCCCCCTCTCAGAGGAGTGAAGTAAAGCTCTGGCCAAGATTTTTTATGACTAAGCAGCTGAGCTGTATCCTGTGCTGCAATCTCCCTGCAATCCATGAGTCCTGAATCAACTCAGTCTTTGCTTTCTTGACCCTTTTGAACTCAGGTGTCTACTGCTGCTTTCTTTTCTGGCCCTTGCTGAGTCACTGGTTCTTTCCCTTCCTTCTTTCCTTCCTTCATCCCTTTGTTCCTTCCTTCCTTCCTTCGTTCCTTCCTTCGTCCCTTCTTCCCTCCCTCTATCCCTCCCTCCCTCTCTCCCTTCCTTCTTTTCCTCCTCCCTTTCTTTTTTTTCCTCTCTCACTTTTTTGTGTCCACACTAGCTAGAACACTTCTCCTTCTCCTCCTCCTTCTTCTTTTTCTTCACCACAAAACATGTCTATTATTTGTGTTACCCCAGTGGACAGAGCTCTTTGGAACACAAGTAATCATCAAACACTAAATTATCAAAGCATGGACAAGAACTAGAGTGAGATAAAGCAAATCTCATAGGATGGTAGAGAATTTGCACCTTTCCTGGGGGAAGGCTTTCACTAATTCTACATATTTATGATTATCAATAGGGAAGTTGGTTGTGCATTAGGGAGAGACAGGGAGAGGAGAGAAGGGATCATTCTAGACACAGCTTTGCTTACCTTTAGGGGTATACCTGTGTAGAGGGCAAAGTAAAAACAGGGGATCTATGAGTCAGGAAGACCTTGATTTTTGTCTTAGTTCGAACATTCGCCAGCCATGTGACTAAGGAACTTTGGATACCTACCTGGAATCTGGGTTTCCTCCTCTGTAAAATGAAGATTTTGGCTTAGATGATTTACAAAATCATTTGTGTCATAGTACTTTGTAATTTTTATTCCACTAAGAATGCAATCCCTAAAAAACTCATAAACTAAGGACTGTTACTTTTGTTTCATTGTCTCAAATCTGACTTTTGGCATCTAGGGATTAATTTCTCAATATGCATATTTTATTGTGATTTCAATATTGTATTATATTCTCATTTTTTTCTTCCACCATATAAAAGATAGCACCTATTCATTGTAGAAAATCTGGAAAGTGAAAAAGCAAAAAAAAAAGAAATCATAGCTATATAGATATACATTTATCCATAGTTAACATTTTAGTGTGCCTCCTTTAGTTTCAATAATGCTCTTTCAACCTCCTTTGTATCAGAGTCCACATATTTTTCTCCCAGAGCAGTGGATAATTAGTTATCATTTTTTTAAACGCTTTTTCTTTTAAGCACCATTTTTTTTTTCTGTACCTATTGTGTGTGTAAATAGTTTATTGAACAGGTTGAACTGAATAGGGTATTATTGGGGAACAGCTTTGTTATTCTTTTCCTACTGGCCTCAGGGAGCCTATCAGCTCTTCATTCCAGCTCGGGCTGAGAACAGTGTAGATCCAAAGAGGCAGCTCTGGTCTGTGCACTCCTTGCTCCAAGTCCTACCTTCTGGCTGCTGGGACATGAGGTCTGTGTGGAAACACTGGAAGAGAAAAGGGCAAAGGTCTTTCTTTTCTTAGCTGATGCTCTTGTATCTCTCGCTTGGCTGCTAAACGTCCTCTGACATGACAGGGGTCCAAGCTACTGGGCCAGATGTGTGGGCTATTGAAAGAACTCCCACTGCAGCCCCATGTGTGCTTTCATGGAGATGCACTCTTCAGATGACCCTCTTATGATTCCTTCTCAGTTTTTATCCCCAGCTTTCACCCGCTGTGTTATTCTCGCTTGTGAACCCAGCTCTCTGTTTGTCAGGGTCCTTCCAAGACCGCTCTGTTCCAGCTTCCTTCCACCCTAATTGATAGGAAGGTTCAGGAGTGCTTGCTCTACCAGAATCTGGAGGAGAACACGCTGTGACCACAGCTGCCCACTGCTCACTCTCCTTCTATGGCCGTTCCAGCTGGGTGGCAGCCCTCACACTTGTCCTGCTGAGAGTCAGGCTCCAGTCTATGCACCCAGATTCTCAGGCACACATGTTAGTTCTCTCTGGACCCTTCCCAGGTTGGAAATCCACAGCTTGGTGCACAATCAGAAAATGCTAGCTAATCTTTGTTCTGGACCAACCCCTGTGCTCTTCTATGCAGGCCCCATAGCTTTTGAAAGGGAGGATGAAAGTATCTTATCCTCTTCTCTTACCTGTTCTCTTTAAGGAATTCTGCCCTTTAATGAATTTATAGACTTCTCTTTTATAGGCACCAAGTAGATGATAGAGGTGGATAATGGAAAGTCCAGTTTCGCCACCACTTAGCTGGATTTTCATCACTATGTCTCGTAGCTGCTGAATAAAGGGGCACAGAACTATCCCTTTCTAGTGTTGGGGTCTCAGGCAAAACTCTGTGAGAACTAGAAAAGCACAATTCAACATCTTATGCAGGTTAAAGAGGAGAATTTAATTAACTTAAGTAAATTTGAAGAATTAAACTGTACTGCAGAGATATTGTTTCTCAATATGACTTGTAAATACTTCTATAAGGGGAATATAGAGATACAGTGTTTTGGCAGTGTGTATACACCAATAAAACTTACTAAAATCATATTTCCTGACCATTCCTCCTATTTTAGGCAGAATTATCAAATCGTCCTCCAATCCGTGCAACACTTCACATACTTATTGCATGTGTGCCCCAGTCTGTCCCAGTGACAATGGGCTCTGTAGGCAGGAACTAAGTCTATTCATTTTGCAATGCCCAGGCCTGGGACAAAGAGAAGACTTGCAAAGCTTTGGTGGGAATGAGGTGTATTATAAAGGAAATGCCTGGCCAGTGTCAGCAATTCCTCTCAGCTATTTATAGAGTCTTGTGATACAATTAAGTTCCTTTGACCAGTTTCCCTGGTCTCTTACGGTGGCAAGAACTACAGAAAATGACAAGAAAACTGAATTGTGAATTTCATTTTGTAAACATTGTGGTTACTATTAGTGTAGGAGCTAGAGCTGGGATCATAAAAAATAGTATTACAGTATTACGGATGAACTAGAATTCTTTCTTATTTGACTTTGAGTTCCCTCAAGTGTATATTTGTATACATTTAAAAATGTATACTTCTTTCATTTGCATATACCCTGAAGTTAACAAATGCCTTACACATAGTAAGCCTCCTTCAATGCTTTGTTAAATGAAAAATAAATAAATGAAGAAATTCTAGAGGACCATTCACTCTGAGTGGAAAGAAAAGGAAAAGAACAAGAAAGAGAACTCATGTCTTCCCCCTTTTCCAGCTTACTGTTTACCATGCTCTCTGCCCCCAGGCCACTCTCCTTGATATTTCAATAATATCCTTCGCCTTGAACTTTGCTGTTAGTTTCCCATGTCAAGAAGTTTGGTGCTTTTGATATCTCACCAATATTGTAGTGAATTCATTCTTTTGTTTATTTTCTCTTACATGAGTCCAATTGTATAAGTCTGTAGGGGTTGGCCTAGGGAAAAATCTAGTGTAACAAAAAGTAAATTGTATTTAGAAACAATCTTTTATCCCCTCTCTAATATATTTTTCTACAACCATATTAGAGCACTATTCTCCAGAGAAACAGAACCAATAGGACATATGTGTGTTTGTATATATACTTATATATATGTATATGCGTGTGTGTATGTGTATATATATATATATATATACAGAGAGAGAGAGAGAGAGAGAGATTGATTTATTATAGGAATTGGCTTGTATGACATTAAACATTGGCAAATCCAAACCCTGTAAGGCAGGACAGAAGCCGGAAACTCCAAAAAAGATAAAGTTGTATTCCCCAGGACAAGCAACTGGCTGAAGAAGAGGCAAGCATTCTTCTTTGTAGCTCCTGAAATCCTCAATTCTTTCTTTAAGATTTCCAACTGATTGGATGAGGAGACTCTTCTCATCACTGAGGGCAAGCTTCTTTGTTGATTGTAGTTGTAATCAGCTGTAGATAGAATCAACTGACTAATGATGTAAATCCATCTATGACATAACAATAACAAACCGGTGAGTGCTTGCTTTACCAAAAACTAAGAACCATTATCTAGCCAAATTGACACAAGACATTAACCATCACAAGTTCTTTGATCGTCTTTCCCTTCAGGTGAATTTTACAAGGAAATTTCTCCATTCCTCATGCAACAAAATTCCCAAGGACTCTTGGAAAGAGTGTAAAGATCTACACACATGTGTGCATTATAATACGTAATTATAGAATTTCAGGGGGTTTCTTGAACCTTGAAAGTGGACTTAAGATGAGTCTGTAAATAAGCTCAAGAGTGAAATAGGGAAGTGGTGATGCCCACCCATACTCTCCCAAATTCTCCTATGGAGCCAGGAAACAAATAGACAATTGATGTCATTCAGGAAAGAATTCCTTATCTTGGAGAAACAATAGTTATAATTTCTTTTCAGTTTTAAATTAGCTTTTATACTTCATGAAAGCTAGGAGCATATATATTTTTTTCCTTCAGTTCTCTTTGCCCCAATTTGGAGCAAAGAAATAGTGTGTCCATGCATATTTATTATCTTTTCTCAAAATTTAGCTCTGTCTTTCTTTTATTTTATTTTATTTATTAAACATACCAACATACAAACACTCTTACCATATGATCATTCCATTCTTAATATACAATCACTAACTCACAATACCATCCCATAGTTGTATATTCATCATCATGATCATTTCTTAGAACATTTGCATCAATTCAGAAAAAGAAATAAAAGGAAAGCAGAAAAAAATTCATACATACCATACCCATTTCCCCTTCCTTTCATTGATCACTAGCATTTCAATCTACTAAATTTATTTTAACATTTGTTCCCTCTATTATTTATTTATTTTTAATCCATATGTTTTACTCATCTGTCGATAAGGTAGATAAAAGAAGCATCAGACGCAAGGTTTTCACAATCACACAGTCACATTGAAAAGCTATATCATTATACAATCATCTTAAAGAAACATGGATACTGGAATACAGCTCTGCATTTTCAGGCAGTTTCCTCCGGCCTCTCCATCATACCTTAAGCTCTGCCATTCTTAATACTGTGTGACATGCCTCCATTTACCCTCTTGTAAGCAAAGGGCAAAGAGATTTTTTAGAAAAAAAATTTTTGAGCTATCATCACACATTATGCAGTCCATCCAAAGTGTACAATCAATGGCTTACAATATCATCACATAGTTGTGTATTCATCACCATGATTATTTTTAGAATATTTGCATCACTCCAAAAAAAAAGAAATAAACCATACATTCTATTTCCCTTACCCCTCCCTCTCACTGACCACTAGTATTGCAATCTGCTCAATTTTTTAACCCCTTCTCCCCCTATTATTTATTTATTTATTGTCCTTAATTTTTTACTCATCTATTCATACACTGGATAAAAGGGGAGTCAGCCACAGGGTTTTCACAATCATACAGACACATTGTAAAACTTACATAGATATACTATCATCTTATAGGAATCAAGACTACCGGAATACAATTCAACAGTTTCAGGTACTTCCCACTAACCACTCCAATATACCATAAACTGAAAAGGGCTATCTATGCAATGTGTAAGAATAACCTCCAGGATAACCTCTCAACTCTGTTTGGAATCTCTCACTCAGCCATTGGAACTTTATTTTGTCTCATTTCTCTCATCTTTCTCAATCCCATGATGCCTGGTGAATAAAGACAGCATGAGTCAAATATTGGTATGTATATTTTTGATTCTAGCAGTAAAGAATATGATCTAAGGCATAAAACTCAAGCTTTCTATAGTGTTTCCTGATCATATGTTTACTCACTGGACTCCCTCAGATGAAGCTTGCGTATCACATTAATTAATACTAGTTACTGTATCTCTACAGGATAATGCCGCACCCAGTATAAAAATGACTAGAGAGCTGCTCTGTATTACATAGTCAAGATAAAATGGGAGATATAAAAACTCCTAAGTACAGACCACTCCATTGGCATAAATCAATTCTACATTCTGATCATATTTTCCATAAAAGCAAATATATGATCTATGCAAACTGTCCACATGCAAATAACTGGATATTTCTTAAATTCATCGTATTTAGATTTCATATTTAAAACAGAAGCGGAGTTCAAACTCCCTTTACAGTGGTATTCTTTATTAACTAGTAAGACATACTAGACTGAAGGTGTAGACACTGCTTTTTGGGGGGCTATTATGTTAATAAAGTAATAGGCATGTTTCCAGGCACACTGCCCTTTGAAATGTACAGATTCATTGTTGAGAATATTGTGCTGAGAATTTTGAATCAAAATTTCTGGCTTACTGGAATGAGCACGTGCTGCGAATGTTTGTGTTTCTTTCTTGTAATTTTTTGTTAATTAATAAAAAATTAAAAGAGAAAAGTGTAAAAAAAAAAATCCTGATTTAGGGAATGTGTCTGAAAAGTGAATAGCCATTTTTTTGCATGCTTCTGAATCTGGGATCTTTTACTCAAAATAATATTTTGAGATTCACTCATGTTTCTACAATGAGTTTTAATCAGAAAAATAAATATGGCCATAATTAAAAAAAATTTCTGGCTTATGATTTAAATTCCCCACTTACTAAATTTGTGTTCTTGGACTAAGCAGTTAGCCTGTATGAACCTCAGTTTCATCATTGGGAAAGTTGCTCAATAACTCCTCACTGGTTCATAAGGTTGTGCATAGATCGTAAAATAGGATATTAAAATACTTTGTGAAACTCCCCTGTACAATTATAAAACACTTTTACCAAAATAAGCCAAGAAACTTGGGTAATTAAGGTAAAAAAAAGTAAGGACTTTTTTCTGAATATTTTCCAGATAGAAGAGGTGGAAGCAAAATTTAAATTCTCCTTACTAGAATCATTAAGGCAAAGTTTCCCTAATAGTTTAGGGGCTTACTTGAAATTAAGACATGGAATTCCAGCGGTAATAATGACAAAACTGAGGGGTGTCTCATTAAACAGCCACCAGCATGAGTAGATGCGAGGACATCGGAAAACAATGTTGGCTTACGATGCCGAGGGTCATCTGTTCCTATGTACTACTTAAGCCTATGCCAACTTCCCTCTATGTATTGTTCATGCTATTTATAAAGTTTCACAATTTCAGCTATCCTGGGATTTGTCAGAAAATAGGGGCTTAACAGTAAGTAATATAGTAAATTATAGAATACCTTATTGATTATTTACTTTGTCGTTCAAGATTTGGGATATTTCCACCTTCAATTAAATTGGGAGTCTAAAGAGAAATGAGATGATGTCAAACTACCTGGTACCTCAGTTCCAGAAAGACAGAATTCTCTCTTCTTCACCTCCATGTAAGCTGGCAGAGTTCTACTATAATTTCAGCTTCCAGGAATTCAGCCAGGACATTTGATTTAGCATTCAGTCTGTAAAACACGAGATGATGAGATCATACAATGGTTCACTACTTCAGATCAGATGCTCAGTCTCCTCTTGGATTTACTGTAGTATATTATTCTGATAGGAAGTTCATGGTTGTGTCACTATGACTAGATCACAACTTAAAAGTTGTAGTTCCTATTGATTTTTATAATTCTGTTATGAGTCAGTCTTGTTTGGAATGTCTCAATCCTTGCTGAAGTCATTGCACTCAAGAAAGCCGGTGGTATTTGTTCAAGAATCCAAGTTGTTTTGACTACAAAAAGAAAGTATATTTCAAGTCAAACAAGTATAGAGGAAAATGTATCAGTTAATGCATTAAACATATCCTTTCATGCTCTTTTATGTCTCAAGATTTTCTGGTAGGGAGTAATTCATTCATTCTTTCATTTGCTTACTTGTTTAATAAATGTTAAACACATATTATGTACCTGCCAGTGTGTTAAGAACATTCCTACATCAATTTAGTACATATTTACTGAGAGCCTATTATGTGACAGACATTGTTTTGGGATCTGGGGATATAAAGGAGAAGATTCAGGATTCTTGTCCTCGTGGACCTCATAGTTTTTTAAGGGGGTGGAGAACAGATACACCTGTAAGATTTTAATACAATTTGTTAAACAGGAAGATAGCTGTGTGGCAAGAAAAATTACAAAGATATTTTGGATAATACTTTCCTGTTAAGAATACTTCAGACTGTCTTCGACTGTGGTGAGGCAAAAAAATATAGTCATTTTGAAAGGGAATGCGCTTGATATCTCTCCCCTTCTGGAAATAATGTTGTTAAGCAGGGGGGACAGTGCAATCTATTTGAAAGAGAACAAGCCTTGAAGTTAAGAAAACACAGTTCAATTCTAAGCTCCATTTTCTCTTAACGTCTTTCCTGGCAGTCTGTATCCAAAAATCACAAATGACAGAAAAGTATCTATCATTATCTTTTACCAGATGTTGACCTTGGAAAAATCATAAAATTATCCTGCCACTCTTTCCTTATCTATAAAATAGGCATGATAAAATCTTCTTTGTCTATCTGTATATATGGTTAAAGACCCAACATGATAAATGCTCATGACAATTATTGTAAAGTATAACATAATATGCGAAGGTACATAACTAACATGTATCTTGTATGTTTCCAAATGGGCAGTCAAAGGGTTTAGACTCAGGTTGAGATGTGTGTATATGTATGTGTGTATGTTTGCATGTGCAAGCTACTTCTTTATGTAGTCTAGGTACTTTTTGAAGAATAGGCTGAATTTTTCATCAGGCCAATTTTAAATAATATAACAAAGATAGCTGTTAACATACTGGTTGTTTTTCTTCATTTGGGTACAATTGAGGCAGGTTGATATAGGAAACATCTTGCAGACCCTGAGGTGCTTCCTGGTCCGGTAAGGGGAGGAAAACAGCTGCTGGATTAATTCAGAGACTTGATAGGTTAATTTACAATCCTTAATGTGAATATTCATTCAACCTTTCACAATAGCCCCCTTAGAATCCTTAATTTGAATGTTTACTAGCCAATCACAATGTACCAATATCTGAAACCCCACTTCCCTTTGTTTGATCTAATAAAAACTCAGGTACCAAACAACATGGTGTGTCTTTCCCTTGAGCCCTCTCATGTTCATCCTCTTTGGTACGTACTTTCTTTCTCTACAGTAGACTTTTCTCACTTTCTTATACCTGCTTGTCTCATCCTTGAATTCCTTCTCATGACGAGACATCATGGAGCCTTGAATGGGGCTCTGGTGACAAAGGATTTCTGGCACCCCATTTGCAGCCACGATGCTGAAGTCTTTTGCTCTCTCCTGAAGTTTTTAACAGCAATGTCCAAGTAGGATTCAGAAGAGTTACCTTAAACTGAAGATATCCTGAAGTAGGAGAGAATAGGGTAGGGATTAAGTGGAAGTAACATCAGGGAAAATGTCCTGTTTTTGCAGGTCACATAAGTTATTACCAAATATAGATAATGTGTTCAGGACTATCATATTCAGTTTTCATGATTGGTAGATGTTTTTATTCCTTTTAGAGTATCATCAATCTGGTCTCTCCCTGCTATCATAAACTTCCAGATTATCTTCTTAGAATTCATAACTCACTCATCTTAACGTTTTGACTGGCTCCCTAATCCAAATAAAACAAACCCTCTTTTCCCATCATTTGACATGCTTGGTGATCTTCATTCCTACCTACTTTCCTAACTTTACTTCCATTTATAAAATACATTTTTGAATACATTCTTCATTCAAAAGAAAGGCTTCCCTCCATTCAAAATGCATGTTTAATTCTTATCCATCCTTCCAGGCTGGATACCCCATACCCTCTGGCTTTCTTAGGATGTCATTCTTCAGCTCTTCCCACTCTCCTACCATCCTTCTCTCCCTTTCTACTGGTCATTCCCATCAGTACACTGACCTACTGTGAAATCACCTACTTAAAAAATATATATTTTCTTTGCCCCACATTTATTCTCTTAATACTACACCATCTCTCTTTTCTTTTACTTGCCAAACGTCATAAAGACTTGCTTATGCACATTACATTGCCACCACTTTCTCACCTACCATTCACTCTTCACATCACTCCGATTGGGTTTCAACACCTTGAATCCACCCTTCAAGGTCTAAGCCCATCCCAAGAGACATACTTGTTTCTATTCTCATTTTCTCACCCTCTCAGGAATATTTATCTTGTTTATCCAATCCCTCCCTCTTGAAACACTCTTATCTTTTAGCTTCTCAGATACTCTGCTCTCCTGGCCACTCTTTGGCAGTGTTTTTCCTGACTCTGTGCTTTTGGACATGCAGTCTTTGGCCTAGAATATAGGCTCTTGAATTCTTTGTCATCCACATTCATTCTTTCTGTTCAACTTAAATGCCCCCGCATCCAAGAGACCTTTCCTGATCCCTCCACCTGATGTAGGTCCAACTTGCTATTTTCTATTTTAGAAGGCTGATTTTCTTTTGTTGCTGTTGCTGTTGTTTTTTATTTCAATGAACTTATCACAATTTGGAAATACATACT
>PVIY010028162.1:0-33416 GCA_004026745.1 Myrmecophaga tridactyla
AGCCTACTTAAAATTAGGCTTAAGAGTCACCCCCAAGAAAACCTCTTTTGTTGCTCAGAAATGTCCTCTCTCTCCAGCCAACACAACAAGCAAACTCACCACCCTCTCCCTGTCTACGTGGGACATGACTCCCAGGGGTATGGACCTTCCTGGCAACGTGAGACAGAAATCCCAGAATGAGCTGAGACTCAGCATCAAGGGATTGAGAAAATCTTCTTGACCAAAAGGGGGAAGAGTGAAATGAGACAAAGTGTCAATGGCTGAGAGATTGAAAACAGAGTCGAGAGGTTATCCTGGAGGTTATTCTTACACATTAAGTAGATATCACCTTGTTATCCAAGATGTAAAGGAGAGGCTGGAGGGAAGTCTCTGAAAATGTAGAGTTGTGTTCCAGTAGCCATGTTTCTAGATGATGACTGTATAATGATAAAGCTTTCACAATGTGACTGTGTGACTGTGAAAACCTTGTGTCTGATGCTCCTTTTATCTACCTTGTCAACAGATGAGTAGAACATATGGAATAAAAATAAATAAAAGTGGAACAAATGTTAAATTTAGTTTGAAATGCCAGTGATCAATGAAAGGGAGGGGTAAGGGATATGGTATGTAAAATTTTGTTTTTGTTTTTGTTTTATTTTCCTGTTGTCTTTTTGTTTATTTTTCTGAATTGATGCAAATGTTCTAAGAAATGATTATGATGATGAATATGCAACTATGTGATGATATTGTGAATTACTGATTGTATATGTAGAACGGAATTAGCATGTTAAGAATGTTTGTGTTTCTTTCTTGTAATTTTTTAAAAAAATTAATAAAAAAGCATAAAAAAAGAATATAGAAGGAATTCTAAAAGCACAATAAGAAAATAGCCCAATTAAAAAATGGACAAAAATTTTTAACTGAAATTAAAAAGGATCACTACTGTTATTAGTATGTGATGATGAAATTAGTCAAATAAATAATAAAAGATTTGGGTGCAAAGGATGTGCTGAATGTGTAATAGTATTCTGGTTATTTACTTCTGTGTAAAAGCCACATAAAAGCAGTAGCATAAAACAGTAAGAATCATTTATTTTACTAATCTAGAAAGAATAAAATTGATAGGCCACTAGCAAGACTGACAAAAAAAGAGAGAGGATGCAAATAAAATCAGGAATGAGCAGGGATACATTACCTTAGACCCTGAAGAAATAACAGAAATCATAAGAGGATACTATGAACAACAACATACCAGCACACTAGACAACGTAGATGAAATGAACAAATTCCTGGAAACATGTAAACAAGCAACACTGATTCAGAAAGAAATAGAAGATTTCAAAAAATCTATTCCAAGTAAAGAGATTCAATCAGTCCTCAAAAATCTTCCTACAAAGAAAAGCCAGGGGCCAGATGGCTTCACAGGGGAATTTTATCAAACATTCCAAAAAGAACTGTCACCA
The DNA here is from genome assembly GCA_004026745.1 of Myrmecophaga tridactyla. Lineage (NCBI taxonomy): Eukaryota > Metazoa > Chordata > Mammalia > Pilosa > Myrmecophagidae > Myrmecophaga > Myrmecophaga tridactyla. Next base: position 1,443 of record PVIY010028162.1, read on the forward strand.
ATCCTGTTCAAACTTTTCCAAAACACTGAAGGAAAAAGGAATTCTACCCAATTTATTTTATGAAGCTAGTATCATTTTAATACCCAAACCAGGTAAAGCTGCTGTAAGAAAGAAAAACTACAGGCCAGTCTCCCTAATGCACATAGATGCAAACATTCTCAACAAAATACTAGCAAATCAAATCCAACAACACATTAAAAGAATTATACACCATGACCAACTGGGGTTAATACCAGAAATGCAAGGATGGTGCAATTCTAGAAAATCAATTAATGTAATACAGTACATTAACAAACTGAAAGGAAAAAATTACATGATCATTTTGACTGATGCTAAAAAAAGCATTTGACAAAATTCAACAGCCTTTTGTGATAAAAACACTCCAAAAAATAGGAATTAATGGTAACTACCTCAATATGATAAAAGGCATATATGAAAAACTGATAGCCAGCACCATACTCAATGGAGAGTATATGAAGTATAATGAAAGCCTTCCCCCTAAGATTAGGTACAAGACAAGGATGCCAATTGTCACCACTATTATAAAACATTGTGCAAGAAATTCTACCTAGAGCAATCAGGCAGGACAAAGAAATAGAAGGCACCCAAATTGGAAAGGAAGAAGTAAAACCCTCAGTATTTGCAGATGATATGATAATATACTGAGAAATCTACAGCAAAGTTTCTCAAGCTAATAAACAAATTCAGCAAGGTGGTGGGATATAAAATTAATGTGCAAAAATCAGTAATATTTCTATACACAAGCAATGACCTAGCTGAGGAGCCAGTTAAGGAAAAGATTCCATTCAAAATAGCAACTAAAAAAATCAAGTACTTAGGAATGAACTTAACTAGGGATGTAAAAGACGCATACACAGAAAACTACATAACATTGCCAAAAGAAATCAAAGGAGATCTAAATAGGTAGAAAGACATTTCCAGCTTATGGACAGGAAGGCTAAAGATACTTAAGATGTCAGTTCTCCCCAAATTGATCTACAGATTCAACACAGCACCAATCAAAATTTGAGCAACCTACTTTAAAGATTTGGAAACGCTAACTACCAAATTCATCTGGAAGGGAAAGAGACCCTGAACAGCTAAAAGCATCCTAAAAAAGAAGAACGAAGTAGGAGGATTAACACTCCCTGACTTTAAAACCTATTATAAAGTCACAGTGGTCAAAACAGCATGGTACTGGCACAAAGATCGAAGCATTGACCAATGGAATCAAATTGAGAGTACAGAAATAGATCAGTAAATCTATGGTCAACTGATTTTTGACAAGGCCCCCAAATCCTGTGAACTGGGACAAAATAGTCTTTTCAATAATTGGGCATGGAAGAACTGCATATCAATAACCAAGAGAATGAAAAAGGATGCCTATCTTACACCCTACACAAAAATTAACTCAAAGTGGATCAAACACCTAAATATAAGAACCAGCACCATAAAGCTTCTAGAAGAAAACGTAGGGAAACATCTTCAAGATGCAGTAAAAGGAGGTAGTTTCCTAAACTTTACACTCAAAGCACAAGCCATAAAAGAAAAACTAGATAAATGGCAACTCCTCAAAATCAAATGCTTCTGCACCTCTAAAGACTTCGTCAAAAAGATGAACAGGCAGACAACTCAATGGGAGAAAATATTTGGAAATCACATAACAGACAAGGGTTGATTTCCTGTATATACAAAGAAATCTTAGAACCCAACAACAAAAGAACAAACAACCCAATTATAAAATGAGCTGAAGAAATGAATAGGCATTTGTGTTAGTTAGATTCAGTTGTCAACTTGGCCAGGTGAGCATACCTAGTTTTGTTGCTGCAGACATAAGCCAATGGTACGTGAATCTCATTTGTTGCTAATTACATCTGCAGTCGGCTAGGAGGTGTGTCTGCTGCAATGAGTGACATTTGACTTAATTGGCTGGTGCTTAAATGAGAGAACACAACGTAGCACAGCCTAAGCAGCTCGGCATTCCTCATCTCAGCACTCACAGCTCAGCCCAGGCCTTTGGAGATGGAGAAAGAAGTCACCCTGGGGAAAGTTGTTGGAACCCAAGGGCCTGGAGAGAAGACCAGCAGAGACCATCCTGTGCCTTCCACGTAAGAAAGAGCCTCAGTGGAAAGTTAGCTGCCTTTCCTCTGAAGAACTAACAAAATAAATCCCCTTTTATTAAAAGCCAATCCATCTCTGGTGTGTTGCATTCCGGCAGCTAGCAAACTAGAACAGCATTTTTCTGAAGAGCAAATACAGATGGGCTCAAAAGCACATGAAGAGATACGGATTTTCACTTGCTATAAAGGAAATGCAGATCAAGATTACAATGAGATACCACCTCACACTTATAAGAATGGCTATTAAACAAACAGGAGACTATAAATGTTGGAGAGAATGTGGAGAAACTGGGTCACTTATGCACTGCTGGTGGGAATGTATAATGGTGCAGCCACTATGGAAGACTGTTTGGCGGTTCCTTAGGAAACTAAATATTGAGTTGTCCAATACAGCAATACTTGGTATATACCCAGAAGAGCTGAAAGCAACAACACAGACATTTGCACACTGATGTACATAGCAGCATTATTCACAATCGCCAAAAGAGGGAAACAAACCAAATGCCCATCAGCAGACGAATGGATCAATAAAATGTGGTATATACATACATACGATGGAGTACTATGCAGCAGTAAGACAAAACAAAGCCCTGAAGCACATGACAAGATGGATGAGCCTTGAGGACATAATGCTGAGTGAATTTAGCAAGACACAAAAGGATACTTACTATATGACTCAACTTTTATGGCTAGCATAAAGGTATAATCAGAGGCTTATACACAGAATATAGGGGACTTAGAGATACACAGAAGCTAGAAATGGGGGAACTGTTAGCTAATGAGGTTGAGCTCCAATGTAAGGGAATACACAGGAGCAAAGGTGATTCTCTAGTGGGTCTAGAAGTAATATTACCATATTGAAGATGAATAAGATTCAAAGGGGTTGTATAGACCTACATGTCCCACTGACTCACACTAGAAATATGAATTAGTTCTCATAAGAATTACTTCAAAGATGATTCTTGTATAAACAGTGTTTAAGTCCAGGGTATGGGGGACTATGCTATGAGCTATGTTCAAAAGGAAACCATCAACACTACCACAGCAACAGCAGAGGTAAATAATGGGATGAGGGACAAGAGCTAAGAGGAGGTTTAGACTTCCTATTAGTAGAGGGCGTATTTATTGATTTTCTGTCTCTTGGGAACATTGAAATTATCTAAAATTGAGAATGTTGATGGACTGTGGACTTTGGGCCCTCTACATGATGCCCGATGAATGCAGGTGGTTGAAGGATGCACTGATGGAAAAGTAGACTGGCGAACAATGGTGTATACCTATGAATGAATGTTGTGCTGCTACAAAAAGGAACAATGTTATGAGGCACGCAACGATGTGAATGAACATGTGGGACATTTGGTGAGACAAAATAAGCCAGAAACAAAAAAACAACAATGTTATGGTCTCCTTTAGAAAATGCGTATAAGAAAACAGGGGCCTAGATTTAAGCTTTTAGAGCAGACACATTAAGTCCGGAGTGGTGATTATTATTTCTGGATTTTGAGAGACTGTTTTATATATATAACCTGATATTTCAGATATCAGATAAGAACAAAGCCAAAAACGTTGGGGTTACAGTAATTCAGAACACAGGGGTAAGGAAGACAGTGTGTATATTTTAGAACCTTTGAGACCAAAGGAAGAAAAGTTTATTTGATCTGGAACTGAAATTTTTTGTATTGCATAATCTAATTCAACCTATCTGTATAGCTCATTTGAACAACTGAAACACAGGGAGCACAGAATAAGAAAGAGGTCCTTTAATCCTGTAAAGATTATTGTAATGCCTGGAAACATCGTAGAGCATATTAAGCAGATAATCAAAAAGTTTTGGCAGAGCCCCGAGAGAGGGGAGATAGACTATGGAACTATTAAATTTACCATCAGGGAATCCCCTGATACTGTGTTAAACCTTAGAGACATCCAAATCAACAGGCCATGCCCTCGATCATGAGGCTTACTCTTGTTAAGCTTTTGTAGGTAGCGGAGCAGCTTAGACTACGTATAGGCATGCCTAAGAGTTACTTCTGGAGGACCTCTGTTGTTGCTCAGATGTGGCCTCAGTCTTTCTAAGCCCAACTCTCCAAGTGAAATCATTGCCCACCCCCCTAGGTGGGACACGATATCCAGGAGTGAAAGTCTCCCTGGCGAAGTGGGAGAGGACTCCCAGGGATGAACCCAGACCTGGCAATCAACAATTCCACCCCCACCAAAAGGGGGAAAAGAAGTGTAATTAATAAAGTATCAGTGGCAGAGAGAGTTCAAACAGTCGAGAGGCTACTCTGGAGGCTGCTCTTATGCAAGCTGCAGGTAGACCTCTACCTATCATAACCTGCCACCCCCCAACCAGGACCATTCCAGCCAATCCTAAAGAACACCTAGGGCAATATTCACAAGTGTTCCAGGCACTAGAGTAACTTTCTAGAAATTTACAACCCCCAGATGGGCCCCTCGACCAGATAGTCCTGAAATCTAGAGAATCCCAGCCTCTACAGAACATCAGATAGTTCCATCTCCCTACCTCATATCAGTGACAGACCCTTCCAATAGCAAAAATTTAGGATTGCCTTAGCCCAAAGAACCCCAAAGAGAGGTATGGAAAGATCAAAAGTGATGGTGGAATTATACATAGAAGATAGGACTTAACAAGTGAATATGAATGTTGAATCATTAAATTGATATCTCTTTAGTCTCTAGTACTTTAGAGCAGTTAAGTACCTACTCAATGTATTAAAGGCCTATCTACCTCCACATGTCTTCTACATGGAGAAAAAAATTAAATAACAACAAAATAAAAAGCAAAACATATAAGCTCTGAAGTCTGTCATAAACAAATCCAAGGAAGCATCCAAAGGAAATGCCTGCACTTGAAAAAAATGTTTGTTATAACATTACTACTAATTCCTCATATATTACAGTTGTTGGTTTTCTTGGAAGAAATTAAGCAAAATGCTACATTAAAAATTATGTATAGAATTCAAAAGGTGAATGGAAAAATAGGGTCATAAAACTAATTACTAGGGGAAATATTTAAGAGGATAACATATTACTAGTGAATTCCCAAGGAAAAGAAAAGAGTTTCAGGATAATATTGTGAAAAGTGAATAATTTTGTTTTATGTTTGCATGCAGTGCATGTATGTAGAAAGTCCAGCTTTGTTTCATTTTAAACATTTAGAACTATAATTATTTTAAATCTAATTATTAAAGAGTGTTTAATAATAAGGGCAAAGACTTAAAACTCAATGGATGGCTATTTTCATATAAAACCAAATTTCTTACAGATAGATACTGAACTATTTAATATGAGTTAGGAATAACATTCTGAATGTGTACAAAGATTGAGAAGCAATTTCCTCTCCACAGCATTAGTCATGTAGCTTAGTGAAGGTTCTCTAGGGAAACTGCAGACAACAAGAGATATCTGTAAAATGTGAGATTTTATAAATGTGTCTCATGCAACTGTGAGGATGCATGAGTCCAAACTCTGTATGGCAAGTCACAAGCTAAGAGCTCTGATGAAAGTCTTAATGAATACCCCAGGAGAGGCTGGCTGGCTGAAGCTGAGAGAGAGATTCTCTCCTCTGACTTCTCCTTTAAAATCCTCAGCTGATCAGATTAGACATCACTAATTGGGGGAGGCACTCCCCTTGGCCAAATGCAGATGCAATCAGCCATGGATGCAATCAATGTGCTGAGGATTTAATAAACCAACTTTCTGGTTTATTAAGCAGCCACAAAATGTCCTTGCAGTAACAGTTAGGCCAGCGCTTACATGACCAGACAACTAGTGACCATCACCTGGCCAAGATGACACATGAACCCAAACCATAACACTTACTTATATAAAAACAGCTCTATCTCTTTCCATGGCCTTCAATACCAACCCCAATACATTCTGAAAGCCTGTTTGCAAATTCCACTAAATCATAAAATGCGTTAAGAATATGAATAGGCATTTTTCTGAAGAGCAAATACAGATGGCTCAAAAGCATATGAAGAGATGCTCATTTTCATTAGCTATAAGGGAAACGCAGATCAAGAGATAACATCTCACACCTATAAGAATGGCTGCTATTAAACAAACTGGAAACTACAAATGTTGAAGAGGATGTAGAGAAATCAGGACACTTTTGCACTGCTGGTGGAGATGTATAATGGTGCAGCCACTATGGAAGATAGTTTGGCAGTTTCTTAAGAAATGAAATATCAAGTTGCCCTATGACCCGGCAATAGTACTACTCAGTATATACCCAGAAAAGCTAAAAGCAATGACACAAAAAGACATTTGTACACTGATGTTCATAGCAGCATTATTCACAACTGTCAAAAGATGGAAACAATCCAAGTGCCCATCCACAGATGAGGATTAACAAAATGTGGTATATACATACGATGGAATATCATGCAGCAGTAAGACTAAATGATGTCCTGAAGCACATGACAAGATGGATGAGCTTTGAGGACATAATGAGTGAGATAAGCCAGACACAAAAGGACAGATCTGTGTGACTCCACTTTTATGACCTTGGTAAAGGTGGTTAAAGGATGCACTGACTAAGAAGTTAGATTGGCCAACAATGGTGTATACATATAGACGAATACTATGCTGCTATGAAAATGAACAAAGTTTTGAGGCATGCAACATTGTGAATGAAACTATGGGACATTTGGTGAGACAGAATAAGCCAGAAACAAAAGAGCAATTATTGCATGGTCTTCTTTAGAGAATGCTTATAGGTAGACAGGGGCCTACATTATAAGCTCTTATAGTAGTCACAATTACTCTGGAGTGGTAAAAAAAAAAACAACTGGATTTTAGGTCCTGGTCATGATGGAGTAGCTGGTATTGGAATGGCTTCCTTCTGCAAATAACTGTAAAAGCCGAGCCAAAAACACTAAAACATTTTGTGCAGGCATGAGACAGCTATCAACACAGGGCTATAATTCTTGAAAGGAAAAAACCAGATGAGTCAAGTACCATATTCACACTGGCTTTTCCTTGATGGCATTTTGCAAACCACAGTGCAAAGAAATAGAGTCCAAGCAGTGAGTGGCAGTCTTCTAGGATGAGAAATGGAAATTAATGTTTGGGGCTGCTAAGGCAGTTGAGTTCTGGGTGGGGCCAAATTATTAGAAAGCAGAGAATCAAAGAGATTAACTGAGGTCCCCAAATCTACATAAAAACACCCCTCTGGTCCTCATTTACCAGGCTGTGCATGCACAGGTTAGAATTCTAGAGCCTAAGAAAGAATAGCCACTGGGAGGCTGCAAGCTAATCAGAGATTTCAGAGGTTGTATACTTCTGAAGAGATGGAGTTCAGGCTTGTCAGAGGAGAGAAACCTTGGTGAACACTCTAGGCATTTAGTTGAGATTCAAGGAAACCCATGTCCTATGAGTGAAGATCACATTCTAAGAACACTGAAAGAGATCTACCCTAATAAATCTAAAATTCAGCCCACATAGGATCAAGGTGATATAATTGCAATTTAAGTTTCTGTTAGTTCAAAATTCAATACTAATCTGGAAGATAACAATCTGCATTAGGAGTCAGTAAACCTTTTCTGCAAAAGGCCAGAAGTAAATATTTTTAGGCTTGAGGGACACATGCAGTCTCTTTTGTATTTTTTCTTAAAAAAAGGAAAAAAATTTCTTTAAAAATGTAAAAAACATTCTAAGCCTGGAAGTTATTACAATAAACAGAGCACAAGCTGGATTTGGCCATTGGACCACAGTTTGCTGAGTGCCACACTACAGTTCATTTACAATGTCCAACACACAATAAATAGTAAGTAGATATGTGAAGTACAAAAAGCAACTGATACAGACATTGCTACCTATCATTACTTGCCAAATCCCAACCAATACCATTTCAGCCAATCCTAAAGAACACCTAGGGCAATATATAAGATTCTACAAAAGTTCCGTGCCCTAGGGTAACTTTCCTGAAACCTACAACCTTAGAGGGTCCCTGGACCAAATAAATCCTGAAACCTAGAGGGGCCAGCCTCTCCAGAACATCAGCTAGTTCCATCTCCCTACCCCTTATTATTGAAAGCCCCTTCAAACATGAACAAGTTAGAATGGGCATAACCCAAATACCCCTAAAGAGCTGGAGAAAGATCAAAGGTGATAGTGGAATTTTACAGAGAAGGTAGGCTTAACAAGTGAGTATGAGTGCTGAATCATTACATTGATATTTCTTTTAGTCTCCAGCATCTTAGAGCAGCTAGAAGTAAAAACCTGAAATTGTGGAACTGTAATTCATAACAAAGTCTGAAATCTGTTCTACAACTAATTGTTGTGCTGTGCTTTCAAATTTATTGCTTTTTTGTATATATGTTATTTTACACACACAAAAAAAGAGAAAAAAATCTATTGTGCTGATAAAAAAGTATTTATTCCTTCTAGTCTCCAATGTTCTGGAGCAGCTAGAAGGAAAAATCTGAGATGATAGTACGGTAGCCCATGACAAAATCTGGGATCTGTGCTGTAACTACTTGTTGAAAAGTGCTTTGAGAACTAGTGCTTTTTTCATTCTTGGCTTTGTATATATATTACACAATAAAAAAAAAGTTTAAAAAGTTAAAAAAAAAAAGTAACTGATAATCAGACAAAAGTTAATAAAAACAGAATTAAAGATGATCTTTATTAGTGTTAGTAGAAGAGGGCTTCAAAATAACAATGATATTGAAGACAACAGAGGGAGAATAAAGAAAATGGATAAAATATGAAGCATTTCAAAGAAACAGAACCTATAAAAATGATCATATAGCACATTCTAGAACTATAAAATACGTGAAAAAAAACAGGAACTCTTTGGGTGGCTTTAACAGTAGACTGAACACAGAATAAAAGAGAATTAGTTAACTCAAAGGATTGTATGGAATGTGAATAAAACTGCTTTTAAAAAAAAGATCAAAACTCTAAACTAAAACAGAGAAAGAAATCATGGGAATAACAGAAGACAGCACATGACAAACGTGGCATACAGTCTGAAATCCAACATATATGTAACTGGATTCCAAAAGAAGGGAAGAGAAAGGAGACAGAAAGAATATTTGGGTTAACTACATTACTAATTACATTACTAATGATTTTAAAGTATAAACATCTTAGAGTAATATCACGGAAACAGATGCCATGCCATCCTGGAGAAGTAGAAATGAGGAATTCCAGTTTAAATATGAATATGTATTCTCAGACAATATTATTTACAGTGCTAAACACTTGGGTGTGATAATAGTACCATGGTAATGTCAGAGATCATTAGGTGAAACATGTGGAAGGATTTACGGGTGAAGTCTGCCACTTAATTTCAGAAGGTTCAGAAAAAAATTCATACATGGATATGAAAACTAAAGCAAACGGTGAGGCATGAAACTAGGTGAATGAACCTTAAGGTCTGTATGCTGAATGAAATGTAAGAAACAAAAAGACAAATATCATACCTCATTCATATGGACTAACTATAAACATAAAAACTCAGTGAACTGAATGAAGTCGAGAGCATGGGTTATCAGGTTGGGGCCTATTGTAAAGTGTCCTAGATTGTAAACTCTTACAACAGTCACATATATTCAGGAGTTGTAACTTTTATTTCTAAATTCTAAGTTACTGAGCTGTCTGTATGTAACCTGTTCATTCCCAGAAACTTTGGATATGTACGTGATACCTGAGACTCACAGTTAAAGCTCTGAAGCTATGAAAGTCGGCACTATCTCATACAGGAACTGTTTAAAAAGTTGAAAAACGTGGCAGAGAGAGTTCAAATAGAATCGAGAGGCTACTCTGGAGGCTGCTCTTACGCAAGCTTCAGGTAGACCTTGCCAGCTGTCATAACCTGCCAACCCCCAACCAGGACCATTCCAACCAATCCTAAAGAACACCTAGGGCAATATATAGGATTCCACAAGGGTTCCAGGCACTAGAGTAACTTTCCAGAAACCTACAACCTCCAGATGGGTCCCTGGTCCAGATAAGTCCTGATACCAAGCCCAGCCTCTCCAGAACATCAGATAGTTCCATCTCCCTACTACTTATTAGTGACAAATCCTTCCAATATCAAAAATTTAGAATTGCCATAGCCCAAATAACCCCAAAGAGAAATATGGAAAGATCAACAGTGATGGTGGAATTATACATAAGACTTAACAAATGAATATGAATGCTGAATCATTAAATTGATATCTCTTTTAGTCTCCAGTATTTTACAGCAGCTAGAAGTAAAAACCAAAAATTGTGAAATTCTAACCCATATCAAAGTCTGAAATATGTTCTACAACTAATTGTGGTGCTGTGTTTTGAAATTTATAGCTTTTTTTGTATATATGTTATTGTTCACGAAAAAATAGAAGGAAAAAAGTCGATTGTCATGATAAAAAGGTACTTAAGCTCTCTAGCCTCCTATATTCTGGAGCAGCTAGAGGGAAAAATATGAGAGGACCATACAGTAGCCCATGCCAAACTCTGGGATCTATCCTGTAACCATTTTTTGAAGAGTGCTCTGAAAACTGCTTTTTTATTCCTTTGCTTTGTATATATGTTATACTATACAATAAAAAAAGTAAAAAAAAAAAAAAACAAAAAAAAAAGAAAGTGAAGCTAAGTCCCCTTTTAAAGGACTCCAGTAAACTAATCAAGACCCACTTTTGAATGGGTGGGATCACATCTCCATCTAATCAAAATGTCACACCCACAACTAGAAGCGCCACATCTCTGTGGAGAAAATCTAATCAAAAGGGTTTCCACCTACAATACTAAATTAGGATTAAAGGAGTGAATGTTCTGGGATATACAACACTTTTAAACTAGCACATCTGGTATATCTCTTATTTCCATCCTTTGCCATTTTGTTTTCAGTTACATTTTAAGTTTTAAATTTGTAAACTGTACATAGCTAGATTTTGCTTTAACAAAGTCTGAAAGTAACTTTCTTCTGGTAGGAGGATTTAAACAATTTCCATTTAAAGTGATTCTTGATGTGTTTATTTCTGCCACTCATTTTGCATTTATGCTTTCTATTCATCAGGTTTATTTGTTTATATATTGATCAAAGCAAGTTTTCGTTAATCTTGTACAGAAATGAAGCTAAGGCAATCAGTAAAGAGGAAATAAATATTAGCCAATTCTTTTTAAAAAAAGTTGAAAAAAGGGATCAGACTTCAAGGAGAGATATGAAGGAAGCTGATCTGGATAGGACGAAGGTGGAACAGAATATAGGATGATATTACCCATATTTTAAAACTTCAACTTCTGTGTGAGACCAAAGGAAGAAATGTATAGTTGGTGCAAAATTTATATTTTGGGTAGTACATTAATTATAATTTAACTTGTATGGTCAGTTTAGTTGAGCACCATAAGTACAGGGAATCCTGAACAGGGTGCGAGATCTTCTTGGTTTGTCAGGTTAATGTGATGCCCAGATATATCCCAGAGTAATTTGGGCAGTGAATAAAGAAGTATTCGCAAACGTTCCATTAGGGGACTGGGGAGAAAGGAGGAAATATTCAATTTCCCCATGTGGGGAATTCCTGATATTCTCACAAGCAGTGGGGACAACCAATTCAGTAGGCTGAGCTCTCGATGTTGGTGTTTGCCCCTATGAAGCTTACTTCTGCAAAGGAAATGGTAAGTCTACTTAAAATAAGACCCAAGAATCACCCCAGAGAAATTATTTTGTGGCTCAGAGGTGGCATCTATCTCCTTCTCTAAGCCAACTGGCAGGTGAATGCACTGCCTTTTTCCCACTCGTGGGACACAACTCCCAGAGGTGTAAATCTCCCTGGCAAAGTGGGACAGAACTCCCAGGATTCACTGGGACTTGGCATCATGGATTGAGAAAGCCTTTTTGATCAAAAGAGGAAAGCGAGAAATGAGACACAGTTTCAGAGGCTGAGAGATTTCAAACAGAGTTGAGAGGTTATCCTGGAGGTTATTTTTATGCATTATATAGAAACATCCCTTTTAAGTTTATGGTGTATTGGAGTGGCTGGAAGGAAGTACCTGAAACTGTTGAGCTGTGCTCCAGTAGCCCTGATTTTTGAAAATGATTGCATAACAATATAGCTTTTCATTGTGGCTGTGTGATTGTGAAAACCTTGTGTTTGATGCTCTGTTTATCCAGGGTATGAGCAGAAGATACAAAAATACAGATAAAAAATAAATGCATAATAAGGGAGTAAGGGGTAAAATAAGTTGGGCAGATGGAGATACTAGTGGCCAATGAGACAGAGGGGTAAGGGGTGTGGTAAGTGTGAGTTTCTTCTTTTATTCTTTGATGCAAATGCTCTAAAATTGATTATGGTGATGATTATACAACTATGCAATGATATTATAAGCCACTGATTGTACACCATGTATGTTAGTTAGGGTTCTCCAGAGAAACAGAAGCAACAGGAAACACTCACAAATACAAAATTTATAAAAGTGTCTCATGTAACCATGGGAATACAGAGTCCAAAATCCACAGGGCAGGCTGTGAAGCTGACGATTCGGACAGAGGATCTGGATGAACGCCAAAGGAAAGGCTGAATGGCCAAAGCAGGAAGAGAGCCTGTCTCTTCTGAATCCTCCTTAAAAGGCTTCCAATGATTAGATTAAGCATCATTCATTGCAGAAGACATGCCTCCTGGCTGATCACAAATGGAATCAGCTTTGGATGCAGCTCACGTGATCATGATTTAATTCTATGAAATGTCCTCATCGCAACACTTGCCAGCACTTGCCCAACCGGACAAACAGGTACCACCACTTGGCCAAGTTGACACATGAACCTGGTCATGACAGTTCACTCCTTGCCAACTTGGCAGCTATACATATCACTTATCTAAGCCAATTGGCAGGTGAACGCACTGCCTTTTCCCCACTCGTGGGACACAACTCCCAGACGTGTAAATCTCCCTGGCAAAGTGGGACAGAACTCCCAGGATTCACTGGAACTTGGCATCATGGATTGAGAAAGCCTTTTTGATCAAAAGAGGAAAGTGAGAAATGAGACACAGTTTCAGAGGCTGAGAGATTTCAGAAAAAAAACAATAAACACATTTTTTTCTTTCACCTAACAATACTCAACTGCCCTGCATATAACTGGAAACACATTAAATCTCTTGAGAATAGGGTGCAAATCCTTGGGTAATATTCATTATTAAACTTGGTATCTTACAACTTAAACAGTATAACATGAACAAAACAGCATTACAGTCCTCGTTTCTGTAACTGATCACATGGTTGAAGTTCACATTTATCACTACCTTCTTCCACTACCCATTCTGTGTTCCCTTTACCCTCAGCAAGCACTTCAGCTGGCCGTGGTTCTTTGCCTCACGGGGTGACCCAAACCTACATTCCTGAAGTTTCAGAGAAATTGGTAGTCCTGCCTGGATTGGGTTGTTGCAGTTTTCCATTGATTTTAATCACACGGCATGGTAGTACTAAAAGTCGCCCTAAGGATCGTCTACATTCCAGGAAAACTCTTCTTTACCTCCACTGCATAACTGCAGTCCTATTTCCCCGAGAGTTACGGGCAATCACTCCAGATGGTAATGTAATCCCCCTCTTGGCTTGTTGATCCAGGGGCATGAGTAGCCAAAAGTGACCAGGTGGCAGTCTTAGATTCTACTTCAATGGAATCATTGTTATTTCTCCTGGTGGAAGCACTCCCCCTTTGGAAACTAAAACCTGTAGACCAGCAGAGCTCAGGGTCGCAGGGACAGGAAGCAGAAATTTTCCTAATGGATCACTAGGGGTAATAGTGTGTGGTACCACTCCCATTTCCACCCCTTGGTTCCTGGATCCTGGCTATGGGAGAAACAGCACCATACAGTGGATGCTGATTCAGAGCACATACAGCTTCCTGGAGAACATTACCCCAGCCCTTCAAGGTATTGCCACCTAGTTGGCACCGTAATTGAGTTTTCAAAAGGCCATTCCACTGTTCTATCAATCCAGTTGCTTCTGGATGATGGGGAACATGACAAGACCAGAGAATTCCATGAGTATGTGCTCATTCCCGCACTTCATTTGCTGTGAAGTGTTTCTTGATCAGAAGCAATGCTGTGTGGAATCCCATGATGATGGTTAAGGCATTCTGTAAAACCACAGATGGTCGTTTTGGCAGAAGCACTGCATGCAGGGAAAGCAAACCCATACCCAGAGTATGCGTCTATTCCAATTAGAACAAATCACTGCCCCTTCCATGAAGGGAGTGGTCCAATGTAATCAACCTGCCACCATGTAGCTGGCTGGCCACCTCGGGGAATGGTGCCATATTGGGGGCTGAGTGTGGGTCTCTCTGCTGGCAGGTTGGGCACTCAGCAGTGGCTGTAGCCAAGTCAGCCTTGGTGAGTGGAAGTCCATGTTGCTGAGCCCATGCACAACCTCCATCCCTACCACCATGACCACTTTGTTCATGAGCCCATTGGGCGATGTCAGGAGTTGATGGGGAAAGAGGCTGATGCATTCACCAAACGGGTCATCTTATCCACTTGATTATTAAAACCTTCCACTGCTGAAGTTACCCTCTGGTGCGCATTTATGTGGGACACAAATATGTTCATGTTTTTAGCCCACTCAGAAAGGTCTATCCACATCCTTCTTCCCCCGACCTCTTTGTCACCAATTTTCCAATTATGGTCTTTCCAAGTCCCTGACCATCAGTCAAACCATGAGCAACTACCCATGAGTTACTATACAAACATACCTCTGGCCAGTTATCCTTCCAAGCAAAATGAACAATCAGGTGCACTGCTCGAAATTCTGCCCACTGGGAGGATTTCCCCTCACCACTGTCCTTTAAGGACACCCCAGAAAGGGGTTGTAGTGCTACAGCTGTCCACTTTCACGTGGTATCTGCGTATTGTGCTGAACCATCTGTAAACCAGGCCCGAGTTTTCTCTTCCTCAGTCAATTCACTGTTAAGGAACTCCCCAAGAGACCATAGCTCTGGTCTGGGAAAGAAAAGGTAATGTGGCAGGAGTGGAGACCATGGGCATTTGGGCCACTTCCTCATGTAACTTATTTGTACCTTCAGGACCTGCTCTGGTCCTATCTCGTATATACCATTTCCATTTTACAATAGAGTGCTGCTGTGCATGCCCAACTTTATGGCCTGGTGGGTCATACAACACCCAGCTCATGATAGGCAACTCAGGTCTCATGGTAAGTTGGTGGCCCATGGTTAAACATTCAGTCTCTACCAAGGCCCAGTAGCAGGCCAAAAGCTGTATCTCAAAAGGAGAGTAGTTATCTGCAGCAGATGGTAAGGCTTTGCTCCAAAATCCTAAAGGTCTGTGTTGTGATTCTCCTACAGGGGCCTGCCAAAGGCTCCAAACAGCATCTGTATTTGCCACTGACACTTCTAACAGACCATGTATGGACTGTATGTGTGTGAAGATTTGTCAATAAAAATATTTAAAAATAAAAAATAAAAAAGCAAATGTGCAGACTGTTAATAGGTCAATCTAGATGAAGGGTAGATAGGTATTCATTATACAGTGATGTCTATTAAGATATTTACGAGAATGTTCACAGCAATATTATTCATAAGATACCAAAGTGAAAAGAATCCAAAACTACACCAAAGTAAATTGGATAAGAAAACTGTGATATACTCATGCAGTGGAGTACTATACAGAAATGAAAATGAACCAACAACTCTAATAGGTCATAAGGGAAAAATTCACAAATAATGTTGAACAAATGAAGCTAGACACACAAATAGGATTTCATTTATATAAAATTCAAAATCAGGGAAATCAAATCTATGGAGATGGTTACCTTGGGGATAGGTAGTAACTAGTGGGGTATGAGAGAGGCTTCAGAGGTGTGGATTACAGTCTTTTCAATGGGAGGTTTCTTTCTAAAACTGCATCCTGCTATAGATTTATGATTCTTATGCTCTTATGTATACAGATTATATTGCAAGAAAAAGTTTTTTTAATAAAAAATAACAACAATTAAGCCATATCGTATCACTCATCAGCTCATTCAGTAAGCTTCCCATTTGAGGAGTTAAATGCAAACTCTTAAAATAAAGGCTTATATAATCTAGCCAATACCTATCTCTCAATCTCCTCTCCTACTACCTCTCTTGTTCCCTTCTTCTACTATATGTACAACAATGGCTTCTATGCCATTCCTCAAACACTTGAAACATGGCTTTTGCCTTTGGTATTTCCTCTCTCATTCTCTTTGTCTGCTTAAGTGTTCCCTTATTGAAAAGAACTTTCTTGACATTTCTATATAAAATAACACTCTTACCTTACCATGTTTTACTAATGTTTACAGCATTTAATGCCACATGACAACATAGATATACAGAAAAAATACTTACTATATTATCTCATTATCTACAATTGGTTTGGATTCAGGCCTGCTGTTTTTCAACTTTGCTGAAAATGCTAGGGTCACATATATCATATATAGTAGCATTTATCTTTGCTTAGCAAATTTTTATTCACAAGTAAGAGTACAAGTAAGATTACAATGGAAATGAATAAAATATTTAGGAGAATAAATTCCCTTTCAAGCACCTCCAAGCCTATTTATAAAATCCATCCACACTGTACTGATCTACTCTAGTAATCATAATATGCTATCCGTCCGTCAATAGTGCACACTAGGTAACATGTTGAAAAAAAAAACAAATTTGAATGAGAATATGTACCTGACAGTTACAAATGTGCATTAAAAAGACTTTAATAGCCGATAAAGTTCTCAAGTGAATGACAATTTAATCATTCCAGATTGAAAATATATCTAAATTCACATTTATAACCAGAGAATATTAAAAAAAAAAAAAAAAAAAGGAAAAAATGTAAAACACTTACATTAACTTTGAAAGCATGTACAGTGTTATCCAGAAGAAGGATATTGCAAACCACCTCTGTATGCAGTCTGTCTCGGGCCAGTTCTGAAGCTCGCACATTGTAGGTTCTGCCAGCAGGCAATCGAAAACGTGATGTCATTACTGTCCACACGGGGTCTAAGTTAAAAAAAAAAAAAAAACAACAACAAAAAGTAATAATTAAAAGGAGGGTGGAAAATATGGTGTGGTTTAAAAAACAAAGCTATTATATATTTTTCAAAAGATAGCTTAACTGGCCATTAAGGAAATGTAAATTAAAATTACAATGAGATACTCCTTCACACCTATTTGAGTGGCTAGTACTAAATAAATGGAAAACAACAAGTGCTGGAGAGGATGTAGAGAAACAGAAACACTCATTTGCTTTTTATGGGAATGTAAAATGGTACAGCTGTTGTGGTAGTCAGTCTGGTGGTATCTCAGAAAGCTAGGTATAGAATTACTCTATGACCCTGCAACAGGTGGTATACACATATAATGGAATATTATTCAGCCATAAAAAGGAATAAACTTCTAATAAATGAACAGCATGGGTAAACATTGCAGACATCATGTTCAGTGAAATAAGGTAGACATAAAAACACAAGTATTGTATAATCTCATTTACTTGAAACAGTTGGATAAGCAAATTCATAAAGTCAGAAATTATAAGTTACCAGGACCCACGGTGGTGTTAAGGAGTTGTGAGTGAATGCTTATTACAGAGTTTCTATTTTGAGTAGTAGAAAATTTTGGTGGTGAATGCTAGTGATAGTGGTGTAACACCGTGAATATAATTAACATCACTAAATTATATATTTGAATGTGGTTAAAGAAGAAATTTTAGGTTGCGTATATGTTAGTATAATAAAGTTAAATAACAAAACAAAACACACAGTAGGGAATAACACAGTGAACCCTAATGTAACCCTAACTAACTATGAAGTACAGTTAGTATAATATTTTTCATCACTTGTAACAAAGGTACCACATCAATTCAAATAACAGGGTCAGAGTTATATGACAACTCTGTATTTTTGTATGATTTATCTATAAACCTACAACTTCTCTAATAATTATTTTTTAAATGCAAAATAAAAAAATTCCGGATAAATAAAATAGATGTTCCTTCTGCTGAACTTATTAGATTGTTTGTATTTAAGAAAAAATTATTATATCACTTCCTGATGTGCTTGAAATTATATGTACAAGGAACTATTTAAGACAATTATACTGTAAACATGGGAGATTAAGGGTCACAAAGGGAAGTCAGGACTCTGTACTTCACTTTAACTGTTAAAATGCTGACCCCTGGGCAGGCCATGGTGGCTCAGCAGGCAGAGTTCTCGCCTGCCATGCCGGAGACCCGGGTTTGATTTCCAGTGCCTGCCCATGTTAAAAACAAAATGTTGACACAAGTAGACTGTAATAAATTATGCAGTTCGAATATAGTATCAAGGGCAGCTACTAAACAATCTATATAGAAAGGCATTAAAAAACTTCAAATAAGTGGAAAAGACTTCAAAAAACATTGTTCAAGAAATCTAAGAAAGTAGAGAAACAAAAGAGGGAAAATAGAAAAAACAAAATTTATAATAGCAAACCTAACCTCTAATATATCAGTAATTTTGTTAAAAGTAAATGCTCTAAATACATCAATTAAAAGGCAGATTGGTAGATTAGGAAACAGGGTGGTAAGGTTTAAAATGTACAAAGTTTCTATTTGGGACAATGGAAAATTTTGGTAATGGAAGTGGTAATGGTAGCACAATTTGTAAACATAATTAACTGCACTGAATTATATATTTGAATATATATGTGGTTAAATGGACAGATTTTAAGTTAATGGTATATTACCAGATTTTTAAATTAAGAATTTAAAAAAATTAAAATTAAAAAATAAAAAAAATCCATGGAACTTCACAACTCAAATAGTAAGTTCTAAGTTAAACCATAGACTATATAGCTCATAGTTCAATTATTGAAATGTGCTTTCATCTATTGTAACAAATGAACCACATCAATACAAGGTGTTAATAGTCAGGTAGTATATGGAAATCCTATATATTATGCATAATTTTCTGTAAACCCAAAACTTCTCTAAAAAATAAAAACAGAATTGTATAAGGAACAAAAATAACATACCTAATAAATGATAGTTATGATTATCTTTAAGAAAAAATAAAGTAAATGCTCTAAATATATCAATTAAAAGACAGATAAGCAGATCAGGGGGAAATATCAACCAACTATGTTCTGTTTACACAAAACTCCCTTTAAATATAATGACATAGGCATCTGTAGAAAGAAGAAGAATGGAAAATTTTAAAAATATATATTGGTTAAAAAAACTTCAGAGCAAAGAAAATTATTAGGAACAGAAAAGGACATTACATAAAGATAAAAAGGTCAAACCACCAAGAATACATAGCAATCCTAAATATGCATGCATACAACGAGTAGCAACATATGTGAAACAAAAGCTTATAAAACTGATATAAGAAACAAAGCAAACCAAAACCTGATATAAGAAACAAATCCAAAATTATAACATTATCAACTAACAGAATCTAATCAATAATTATACAATACTCTATTCAAAAATAGCAGGATATACATTTTTTTCCAAACACCCACAAAAGATTCATCAACACAGACCATATCTGGAGCTGTAAAAGAAATGGAAACATATTTAAAAGACTGAAATCATATTACATGTGTTCCCTGATGACAACAGAATCAACCAAGAAATCAATAGCAGAAAGATAACAGGAAAATCTCCAAATGCATGAAAACAAAACAAACTTGTAAATAATCCACAGGACAAAGAGGAAATCTCAACGAACATAGAATAAAAAATCCACCAATCAGAATAAAAAAGAAAATACAATATATCAAAATTTGTAGGTCACAAAATTTGTAGGACACAAAAACAGTACTGAGAGGGAAATTTATGACTCCCAGGGATTAGTCTAGACAAGGCACCATGGGATCAACAATGCCATCCTGACCAAAAGGGTCTGGGAAAGAAGTGTAACAAATAAGGCATCAGTGGTGAGACAGCTCAAATAGAGTCGAGAGGCTACTTTGGAGGTCACTCTTACGCAAGCTTCAGTTAGACATTGCTACCTATCATAGCCTGCTAAACCCCAACCAAAACCATTCCTGCCAATCTTATACGGGCATCATATAAGATTCTACAAAAGTTCCACGCACTAGGGTAACTTTCCAGAAACGTACAACCTCCAGATGAGTCCCTGGCCCAGATAAGTCCTGAAATGCAGAGGGGCCAGCCTCTCCAGAACATCAACTAGTTCCATCCCCCTATCCCATATTATCAACAGCCCCTTACAACATGTAAACGTTAGAATGGCCCTTACCCAAATACCCCTAAAGAGTGGGAGAAAGATCAAAGATGGTAGTGGAGCTACACAGAGAAGGTAGGGTTTAAGAACCTAGTATGACTGCAAAATCATTATATTGGTATTTCTTTTAGACTCCAGTATCTTAGAGCAGTTAGCAGCTAGAAGTAAAAACTTAAAATTATGGAACTGTAATCCATACCAAACTCTGAAATCTGTTCTACAACAGATCTGAAATTTATTGCTTTTTTTGTACATACGTTATTTTACACACACACACATATATATATTTCTCCTAGCCTCCAGTGTTTTGGAGCAGCTAGAAGGAAAAATCTGAAATAGTGGAATGGTAAAGCCATAACAAACTCTGAAATTTGTTCTGTATCTACTTGTTAAAGTGTACTTTGAAAATCATTACTTTTTTTTCTTTCCTTTGTCTATATGTTATATTTAACAATAAAAAACATTAAAAAAGGAAATAAAAGGAAATAAAAGGCATACAGATTAAAAATAAATTGAAAGATATAATATGTTCATGGATTAGCACAGTCAACATAGTGCAGATGTTAATTCTCTCCAAACTGATGTATAAATTTAATATAATTGCTACAACAATCAGAGGATGACTACTTTATATAGATTATTCTCAACTCTATATGAAAAGACAAAAGAATTAGAATAACTAACACAGTATATTAGAAAAGTTGTGTGTTTACAGAAAAGTCATGTATAAAATACATAAAATGTAGAATTTCCATACGCCACCCTTTATTAACACTTTTCATTTGGCTAATACCACTTTGAAAAAAAGAATAAAGTGTGAGTAATTACTGTACCGAACTACTATATATCTATATATATAGTAAATATAATATATATTACTATGTAACAGGACTATGTGGCAGAGCAGAGGATAAAATGTACAGGTCAACGGATGAAAGTAGAGAATCCAGAAAAAAAAAATCCAAAAAGGTATCATCAAGTGATTTTCAACAAAGATATAAAAGCAATTCTAAGGAAAAAGAATAGTATTTTCAATAAATGGTACTATAGCTTTTGAATATCCATGAACAAAAGAAAACAATGAACCTCAACCTAAACCTTATATAAAAACTTACTTCATGGATCATATTTAAAAGTAAAAACTAAAACTATAAAATTTCTACAAGAAAATATAGGATAAAATCTTTGGTATTAATGGTTTGTTGATATATTTTCAGATGTGACACCAAAAGCATATCTATAAAAGATAACATATATATTGGACTTTTAATCAAAATTTAAAACTGTTGTTATACAAAAGATGAAAATATAAAGTATAGACTGGGAGAAAATGTTTGCAAACTACATATTTGACAAAGGACAAGTATCTACAACATATAAAGGACTCTCAAAATGCAACAGAAAAACAAACGATCCAATGAGAAAATGGGGAAAAGACACGAAGAGACATGTCACCCAACAGGCTATTCAGATACAAATAAGCACATGAAAAGATGTTCAACAACACTAACCATTAGGGAAGTGCAAATTATGACCACAATGAGATATCACTATACACTTATTAGAAAAGCTAAAATATAAACTAATGACATACTAAATGCTGGCAATGAGGCAGAAAAACTGTATTTCTCATACAGTGCTTAGAGGAATGTAAAATGGTACAATCATTCTGGAAAAGTTAGTCAGTTTAAAAAAAAAACTAAACTTATGACCCAGAATTGTACTCCTGGGCACATTTCATACCAGAGAAATGAAAACTTACATCCACACAAAAACCTGAACACATATATTCATAACAGATTTATTTATAATAACCCAAAACTGGAGAGATCAAACTGTTCTTCAATAGGTGAATGGCTAAACAAATTATAGTACATGTATATCTTGCAATACTACACAGCAATAAAAAGGAAATAAGTATTGCTACGTTTAACAACCTCAATGGATCCTGAGGGCCACCATATAAGTGAAAAAG
Source organism: Myrmecophaga tridactyla (assembly GCA_004026745.1). Taxonomy (NCBI): domain Eukaryota; kingdom Metazoa; phylum Chordata; class Mammalia; order Pilosa; family Myrmecophagidae; genus Myrmecophaga; species Myrmecophaga tridactyla. The sequence goes on from PVIY010028162.1 coordinate 23,748, forward strand.
GCCAATCTCAAAAGGACACATACGATATAATTCTTTTATATATATAATATTCCCTAAGTGACAAAATTAAGACTAGACAACAGATTAATGGTTGCCAAGGGTTAGGAATATAAGGGAGGGAAGGGGTAGATATTAGTTTAAATGGGTAATCTGAGGGAGAACTTTGTGGTAAAGAATAGTTAATGTATCTCGATGGTAGTGATGGTTACATGAATCTGCACCTATAATGAAATAGCATAGAACTGCACACATATTGTACCAATGTCAGTTCCCTGATTTCGATACTGTACTACAGTTATGTAAGATCTAACAGAGTAAAGAGGTACACAGGACTTCTCTGCACTTTATTTGCCACTTACTGTGATATACAAATATTTCATAATAAATTTTTTTTAAGCCACAAATAGATCATTGAAAGACAACACTCAGAGAATCATAATTATAATATAGTTATACCACAACAATTGCCCACTAAAGACACAATAATTCAACAGCACTGGGCATTCTACTATAATCTAAAAGGACTAATTTACTTTTCACATGCAGCTAAGCACCAAAAGAGCCACCGTTTGTCGCCTTCATGGCTGTATCATTCTTTCAGAGAACTATAGTTTTGTTTTAGAACAGTGATAATCCCAAATCCTAAAATGCACTGTTTTCATTGACTTTTGCTTTTCATTTGCATTAAGGATAAAATTATAAAAACTTTGAATACCAAGTTTATTTTTGTTAGCAAACTTTAAAACATATGTATAATTTAACATACCTTCTAACATGCATAACTAAAGTGAATAAAATGCATCACTGGGTGACTAAGAGATAGAGAGAAATGTTGGGGTGAGACTGAGGCTATGCATCTGTGGGAAGAACACCACAAAGGTAATGTGCACTGTTCTCAGTGCAGCACATCAGGGCATACATGACGTCTAGAATAACCCTGATCAGCTGGTTAAGATGGAGGCTGCTAGATTCCTCTAATGTAAAATTAATCCATCTGGGTTTTTCAAAACCAACTTAATATGGTAAGGTGTAAGAAAATTATATAAGTAACAAAACATCAGTATCTGTGATATATATATATATATTTAAATTCCCACAACTAAAGAAGAAAATCACAACCCAATAGAAAACAAAATGGGCAAATAAAGAATATGCAACTTACAAAAACAATGGAAAGGCTATAATATATGCAAAGGTCCTGAGCTCCACAAATAATCAAAGCAATGCACACTGAGGCCATGAGATACCATTTTTTTTCATTCAATAAGTAAAAGTTTTAAAAACCAATAACGTATAGTGTTGGTAAGAACACTGAGAAGCATGATAATCTCATACCAGTTAGCAGGAATGTAAAATGATGCGACCTTTTCAGAGAGCTAGTTGGTATTTTCCAGCTAAAGTCAACATAGCTTTTAAATCATCAGCAGCTGTACCTCCAGGAATTTATTTCACAAATAAATTGCCCTAACAAACACAATAATGTTTGTTACAGTATAATTTTGTAACCAAAAATTTAAAAAAGACCTACAGGTCAAAAAGTTTTATGTTCATGCTCTGGACCCACTGTGAGGTTGTTATTAAAAAACATAGAGACTGCAGGGCAAGATGGGCAATGTAGACAAGCATGGAATTTAGTTCATCCCCTACGGCACCTAGTAAAAGGCCAGGAACTGTCTAGAACCACTGTTTGGGGGACTTCTGTGACAAGATGCACAGTGCACACCACCCTGGAATGAGAGGAAGTGCAAGATCACAGCACAGAACTGCAAGTAAATTCTTCTGCAATGGGGGAGCCGGTACCCCTTTCCCAGTGGCACAGCAAGTAGTCTCAGAGTCGCTCCCCAGTGGGAAACAGAGGCCCTCTCTATTAGGAGCAAGGGAAGGAGAGCTCAAGCAAGCTATAATTGTGGATTTGATTAACAAATTCAGATTACTAAATACTAGCTCTCAGCACAGATAAATCTACAATGCAAACAAGAAAGAAAGGATTCAGCATCCTTTCTTGACAAAACATGTCAAAAGATAGGAATCAAAGGGCACTTCCTCAATATAATAAAGGGCATATAGGAAAAACCCATAACTAAACAACATCGTATTCAATGGAGACTGAAAGCTTTCCTTCTGAGATGAGGAATGAGACAAGGATGCCTACTGTCAGCACTGTTATTCAACATCGTGCAGGAGCAATTAGGCAAGATAAAGAAATAAAAAGCATCCATATTGGAAAGAAAGAAGGCAGCCAAGTCCACTCAACTGGGACAGAACAGCCTCTTCAACAAATGGTACTTGTAGAACTGGATATCCATATTCAAAAGAATGAAAGAGGATCCTTGTCTCACACCTTATACAAAAATTAACTCAAAATGGGTCAAAGACCTAAACATTATAACTAGCACTATAAAACTTTTAGAAGAAAATTAGGGAAATATCTTTAAAATCTTGTGGTAGGAGGTGGTTTTCCAGACTTTACATCCAAAGTGCAAGCAATGAAATAATAAATAGATAAATGGGATCTCCTCAAAACTGAACACTTTCACACATCAAAGGACTTTGTCAAGAAAGTAAAAAGGCAGCCTATTCAATGGACGACAATAGTTGGAAACCACATATCAGATTAAGGTTTAAAACTCAGAATATATAAAGAGATCCTACAATCAACAATAAAAAGACAAATAACTCAATTTAAAAATGGGCAAAAGATACTTTTCCAAGGAGGTAATACAAATTGCTCAAAAGCATATGAAAAGATACTCACTTTCACTAGCTATTAGGGAAATGCAAATCAAAACCACTATGAGATATCATCTCATACCTACTAGAATAGTCATTATAAAAAACAACAACAACAACAACAAAGAACACCAGAAAACTACAAGTGCGGGAGAGGATATGGAGAAATAAGAACGCTTGCTCACTATGAGTGGTAATATAGAGTGGTACAGCCGCTCTGGAAGGCAGTTTGGCATTTCCTCAGGAAACTAAGTACAGATTTGCTACATAATCCAGCAATCGTATTACTAGGTATATACTTGGAAGAACTAAAAGCAGGAACATGAACAGATATTTGCATACCAATGTTTACAACAGCATTATTTCACAACTGCCAATAGATGGAAACAACTGAAATGTCCACCAGCTGAAGATTGGATAAACAAACTGTGGTATATATACATGATAGAATATTTCACAGCTCTAAGACAGAATAAAGTCATGACGTATGCATCAACATGGATGAACCTCGAGGACATTAGGTTGAACAAAGTAAGCCAGAAACAAAAGGACAAATACTCACTAATATGAACGAACAATAATGAGCAAACTCAGAGTTAAAGTTGAGAGCACAGGTTATTAGGAGATAGTAAGAGAACAGAGGCTGGACATTTCATGCTGTAGGACTACAGAATATTTAACAAAATTCAGAAATGGATAGGATTCAGAAATGGATAGGATAATTCTGTGAGATGGTAGCACGTTATCGTAACAAAGCTGTGTGTGAGTAAGATTGAAAGAGGAAAGCTAGGGGCATGTATGATACAGAAAGAGGATAAAAACTGGAAGTGTGTAACTCAGAAAAACCTAGAATGGACAACAATGGTGATTACATGTACAAAAATAAGAATGTTTTTACATGAGGGAGAATAAATGAATGTCATCATACCAAGGTGAATTCCAAAGGCAATACACCAAAGCTAACTGTCATTAAGAGGGGGATTTAAGGGAGGATTATGGGATACTTTTGTGTCTCCTTTCCCTTTTTTTTTCTCTTCTTTCTTTCCAGAAGAAATAGAAATGTTCTCATGTAGATTGTGGTGGTGAACACATAACTATGTGATTATACTAGGAACCACTGATTGTACACATAGGATGGATTGTACAGTGTGTGAATAAAACTGTTTAAAAAATAACAGAAAAATACAAGTGCTGGAGAAGATGTGGAGAGAGAGACATACCTATTCACTGTTGGTAGGGAAGCAGAATTATGCAGCCACTCTGGAGGGCAGTATGGTGGTTCCACATGAGACTAAGTATAGGGGTGCCATATGAACCTGCAACCCAGTTATTAGGTATATACTGGGAAGAACTGAAAGCAGGGACACAATTAGACATCTATACACTGGTGTTTATGGCAGCATTATTCACTACTGCCAATGCATGGAGGCAGTCAAGGGTGCACTGACTAAACTGTGATATATACATACAACAGAATATTGAATGGCTACAGAAAGGAATGAAGTTGTGAGGCACGCAACTAGGTGAATGAACCTTGAGGACATTACGTTGAGTGAAATAAGCCAGAAACAAAAGGACAAATATTGTATGGTCTCACTAACATAAACTAACTATAATGAGCAAACTCTGAGAATTTAGATTGACAGCATAGGTTATTAGGGAATAGAAAGAGGGCAGAGATTGGGCAATCAATGATTAAGGAGTTCAGAATATTCAATAAGGCTCACTGTAAAGGTTCCTAGATTGTAAATTCTGACAGCAGTCACATTTATTCCTGAGCTTTAATTGTTACTTCTAAATTCTGGGATGCTCTGCCCTTTATGTATAACCTGGAAATTTCCTAGAACTTTAAGTATCTTAGTGACACCTAAGACACAGAGTTTGAGTTCTGCAGCTCTGAAAGTCAGCATTACTCCATAAAGTAGCTGTTGAAGCTGAAAAAGAGATGAAACATCAATTGGAGATATGAATGAAATGGATCTGGTTGGGATTAAAGTATATCAGAATATAAATTAAAGGCTGATACTATATTTTAAAACATTAATTTTTGTATGAGACCAAAGAAAGAGATGTTTATTTTGTCCAAAATTTAAATTTTCTGTAGCACAATATCTAATTAACCTTTATGGTCAGCTTATTTAAATACCCTAATTACATGGAACCTAGTAATAGGCAATGAGATTTTGTTATCTGGTCCCGATTAATGCAATACCCTAATGTAATCTGGAGTATTGTGGGCAGAACATATACAAGTATTTGCAAAGTCCCTTTGAGGGACAGGGGGAAAAATATGGAATAATTAAACTTCCCCACCTGGGGAATACCTGATGATTCTCTCATGGATTAGGGACTCTCAATTTAATAAGCCAAGGCCTCGATTTTGAGGATTATCCTTATGAAACTCATTTCTGTAATGGCAAAGTTCAGCCTACATAATATTACGTGTAAGAGTCACTTCTAAAGAACCTCTTTTGTTGCTCAGATGTCGCCTCTCTGTCTAAGCCAACTCTGCAAATAAACTCACTACCTTTCCCCTACGTGGGACATGACTCCCAGGGATAAGCCTGGCCCTGGCATTGTGGGACTGAGAATGCCTTCTTGAACTAAAGGGAGAAAACAAATGAAACAAAATAAAGTTTCAGTGGCTAAGAGATTTCAAATAGAGTCAAGGTAATTCTGGAGGTTACTCTTATGTAAGCATAAGGCAGATATTGCAAATTGCCATGTATGCCAAGCCCCAACCAACAATATTCCTAAAACCCTAAAAATACTCTGGGTTCTATCTAAGACCTTATAAAATTTTTATTTAGCAAGTTTATTTTTTTCAGAAACTTAAGGCCCCCCAGATTGTTCCTATGCTAGATAAGCCCTGAAAGCAGGAGGTAGCAGTCTATCCAAGAACATCAACAAATTTCATTTCTCTGCCCCATAAGGTCAGTATCTCCTTCTAGCACAAAGAATATAAAATGGTCATTGCCCAGATATCTCTGCAGATTGAAAGAATCATCAAATCAGAGGGAGGAAGTGTAACAGAGAAATTAGGATTTAACAAAGGTTTATGACTACTGACTCATACAGATATTCCTTTTTAGTTTCTAGTGTATTAGAATAGCCAGAGAAAATATCTGAAATTGTTGAACTGTATGTAGCACAGTAGCATTGCTCTCTGATAATGACTGTATAACTGCATAGCTTTTATCATGTGATGGTGTAATTGTAAAAACTTTGTGACTTTCACTCCCTTTATCCAGTGTATTGACAGATAAGTAATAAAATAAACACATGAAAAATATATAATAATAGGTCAGGAATATGGGAGAAAAATACTCCTACATAAACCATAAACAATAGTTACAGTACTACTTTAATAATCTTTCATCAATCATAACAAACATAGCTGTTAATAAATTAGACTACAAAAAAAGCGTTATCAGCAATTGAGCAATTGTAACAAATTTTCCACACCCATGCAAATTTTGGTAGTGGATTGCTGAATGGGAATCCAACAATGCATGATTGCTCTGTAAATCCATACCTTCTCTTATAAAACATTTTTAATTAAAAAAAAAACCTACATAACATCACTTACTGACATGAAGAAAGCTCCAAAATATTAAAAAAAAAGCAAGAAGCAAAAATAGACAATTTGAAGAACAATGCACATCATATATTCCATTTATGCTTAAAAAAGAAATCCTTGTCTGTGCCTAAAAGAATATAGATGAAAAATACAGATGGATCCATAAAGATACAAACCATTAACTATGACTACCTAAGGTGATTACTTACAGGGAGGGGAAACAGGATGAAGGTAAATGGGGGTAGGGAGAATCTGTGATTTCACTTTCACTGAATATATTTCTATATTACTGAAAAATAATTTTATGAATATTTATTAATGCATTTCTTCTGTAATTTAAAAATTAAGATATTCTGTAATAAAATCCTGAAACAGAAAGATACAATTAAAAATTTCTAATAAAATGGAAGAATGTTAAGAATAATGACTGTATATTCTTGGAATTAAATATATAAATAAATATATTAAACATATAAGGACAACAGGCTATTTAAAGCAGTCTGGAGGACTGAAGTAATTGTGTCTTTTCCTTTTAATAAAGTACTATTTTCCTGTGTGCAAAGAACATATGGGACAGTTAGATTCAGGTGTCAACTTGGCCAAGTGAAGGTGCCTAGTTCTATTGCTGTGGACATGAACCAATGGCATGTGAACCTCATCTGTTGATGATTACATCTGCAGACAGCTAGGAGGCATGCTGCAATGAACAATGTTTGAATTAATTGCCTGGTGCTTAAATGAAAGAGTTCAATGTAGCACAGCCCAAGCAACTCAGCATACCTCATCTCAGCACTTGCAGCTCAGCCCAGGCCTTTGGAGATGCAGAAAGGAATCACCCTGGAAAAGCTGTTGGAGACTAGAGGCCTGGAGAGAAGGCCAGCAGAGATCACCTGTGCCTTCCAAGTAAGAAAGAACCTCAGTTGAAGGTTAACTGTCTTTCCTCTGAAGAACTACACCTTAACTAAATAAATCCCCTTTTATTGAAAGCCAATCCATCTCTGGTGTGTTGCATTCTGGCAGCTAGCAAACTAGAACAGACTTGGTACCAGGAGTGGGGTGCTGCTGCTGTTTGAAAATACCAAACATGTTGGAACAGCTTTTTAAATGGATAAGGGGAAGATTTTGGAGAAACTGTGAAGAGAACGATGGAGAAGTCCTGGAGTGCTTGAAGAAACTGTTGGTGTAAATGTAACCACTGCCAATTTGGACAAAGGGGGACACAAAAGGGACAAATTGGAGTTTGCGGAGTAAGAACCATGGAAGCTCAGGTCTGAAGCCAAGAAACATCAGCCAGGAGAGTAGACCCACCCAGATAAATGGAGAGGATGAGTCTCCTACCTTGTCGCAGTGGAAGACTTGTGCTGCCTCAGGCCTTGGAAAAGGTACACATGCTCCTTGGGGACTGGGGAGAGCCTGACTGCCACCACATGGAGGGGCTGAGTGTGTGCCCCAGAAATGGCAAAGAGCCCAGGTGTGGTTCCAATACATGCAGAGAAAGAGGTGGTCTCCTCAATGTCCCCCAAGGTTGATTCAGAAAGAGGTGGGCAACTGCATAGGCCCTTGGAAAGGGTAGGAATACCACTTTCTAAAGCTGAAAGATAAATGACTTTCAGACTTTGAAATCCAATGGTGTTTGCCCTACAGGTTTTCAAAACTTCTTGGGTCTTATGACTCCTGTGTTCCTTCCAATTTCTCCCTATGGAAATGAAAACCTGTATCCTGTGAGCATCCTCTTTTGCATGTTGGCACCAGATAACTTGTTTTGAGATTCATAGGCCCACAGCCAGAAGAGAATTTTTTGCTCTTTAATATTGTTTAAGGTGATGCATGTAATTGCCAAGTTCTATTGCTGTGGACATGAGCCAATCGCATGTGAACCTCATCTGTTGCTGATTACATCTGTAGTTGGCTAGGAGGATTGCCTGCTGTAATGAATGATGTTTGATTTAATTGGCTGGTGCTTAAATGAGAGACTCAACGTAGCACAGTCCAAGCAGCTCAGCATACCTCATCTCAGCACTCGCAGCTTAGCCCAGGCCTTTGGCGATGCAGAAAGAAATCACCTTGGGGAGCAGAGACCATCCAGTGCCTTTCCACATAAGAAAGAACCTCGGTTGAAAGTTAGCTGCCTTTCCTCTGAAGAACTAACAAAATAACCCCCCTTTTATTAAAAGCCAATCCGTCTCTGGTGTGTTGCATTCCGACAGCTAGCAAACTAAAACAGCCAGAAAATGAAGAGAGCCAAGGGAAGTCAAGCGATGAATCCACAACCCCAGAGAAGCCAAGTAAGGAACCCGCACAGGAAACAGAAGCTGAAAGCAATGAAGCTGAGGAACAAGGGATGAGCAGATGACAGTCACATGCCTACCAATGTGACAGATATCAGCCTTCCTTGAATGAAGGTAACTTCTTCTTGGGACCTTAATTTAGGTATTTTTATGGTCTTAGAAGTATAAACTTATAACTTAATAAATTCCTTTTATGAAAGCTATTCCATTTCTGTTATATTACATCCCAGCAGCTTTAACAAACTAAAACACCATGCCTAATACATTCTCTTTTAAAAGGCTGACCTTAAAATGAAAATACATGTCATTACTAGTATCTCCTATTTCTAAGGTTTCTTAACTAGATTTATCATTAATATCATAATGGTTTTTCTTAATTAATTTATTTGGTAAACTTGGATTAGGTAACCTTTCAATAAAGTACTTCCAAATAGCAAATAAGCAGTTTTTAAAACATAATCACTCTTGCTTTTTTTATTATTTTTCTGTATCCAGCATAAGGAGACTTAAAAAAAAAATGCTCAAGGATTAAAACATAGAATCCATAGATTGAGCTCTACTACTACAATCCCTTTAGGTCAAAAGAAACTCACCATGGTCTAGTTCCTAATTATCTGAAGCTGAAAAATAATATTGAAATGCCCCTAAAAAACCTTATATGCCATAACAACTATCAAAGAAAACTGTATGGGGCTAAATTTTTATTCTGTCCTGGGATTTATATGGTTTATTAGTGAATTAGAGAGAAATCTAGAAGGTGCATTCATAAAGCATGAATGTGTAACTATCAAAAATCTCTTTTCCATCCATCTCTTCTTTACCACAAGCGTTCCTCCCAATGTCCTTTCCTGCCTCAGGGCTCCAATAGCAACGACTGTGTGCTGGTTTGAAAGGAAGTATGCCCCCTAAGAAAAGTCATGTTTTAATATAAATCCCATTTCATAAAGGTAGAATAATCTCTACTCAATGCTGTATGTTTGAAACTAATGAGATCATCTCCCTGGTTGATGTGATTTAGTTAAGAATGGTTGTTAAACTGGATTAAGGGATGACATGTCTCCACCCATTTGA
>PVIY010028163.1:0-33408 GCA_004026745.1 Myrmecophaga tridactyla
AAAAATCCAGGATCTGGTCCCATGTGCACCCTTAGCTATTAGGGAATCTGTAGGGTTGAGTGCTTTTCACTAAGCACTGACAAACTAGAGATCTATCAGCAAGGAAGAAGAGGTGACTGGGTATTGAGTAAGCAACTAGTTGTTTCTGCTGAAATAGCCTCTCTTTTACTTCCAGGTAAGAGGAAATATCTTTCCATACTCCCTTGAAGTTAAGCATAACCAAAGAACTACTTCAAGTAATGAAGTGAGGGCAGAAGTGACCTGTGCAGCTTCCAGACCAAAGGCTTTAGTGGCAATCCTGGCTCACTAGCCCTTTCTTCCCTGCTGCAGCCATGTAAGAGGAAAGTGTCAAGCTGGAGCTGAGTCTCCAAGTGATGACTAGGGGTAGAGCTCTCCAAACATCTCACTAGACAAGGAGCTCGTGCAAGAAATAAAAAACCTTTGTCTTTTAAGTCACTAGGAATTAGGGTGTGTTTGTTACCACAGCAAAATCCAGCCTATCCTGACCAATACAAAGCAATAACAATTTGTACAGAGCTCTCAGTGGGTTGTTTTCTGTTTGGGGCTTAATAATAAGATGGAGACATGATAGAATGTAATATACCAACATCATCTCTTTCTATATATAGGGTGAAATGATTAAAGGGTTGTTTAAGTTTCCCAGGCTGCTCAAGCAAATACCATGCAATAGGTCAGCTAAAACAGTAGGAATTTATTTGCTCACAGTTTTGAGGCTTGGAAAAAGGCCAAATCAAAGCACCAAGGTGATGCTTTCACCTCAAAAACGGTGGCATTCTGGGGCTGGTGGCCAGCGATTCTTGGTCCTTAGCTTCTCACATGGTGTGGTAGTTTGAAGTTGTATGCGCCTCAGAAAAGGTCATGTCCTTGTCATCCTTTCCTGTGGATGCAGACCTCTTGTGGGTGGGAAACACCTCTGATCAGGTTGTTTCAATTAAGATGGGACACATCTCCTTCAAAGTGGGTCTTAATCTTTTTACCTGAGTCCTTTTTGAGACAATAAAACATATACAGAAACTAAGCTATGAGATTAAGGGAAGTTCACAGAAAAGCCCCAGAGACGCTAAGAGGAAGCCACAATGAGAACCCGGACAGAAGGGCCAGCAGACACTGGCATTGTGCCTTGTCATGTGACCGAGCAGCCCCAGATCGCCAGCTGCCTTCCTTCAGGAAGAAGGTATCATCCTGGTGATGCCTTAATCTGCATATTTCCATGTCCTTAGAATTGTAAACTTGGAAGCTGACAAATCCCCAGTAGAAAAGCCAATCCATTTCTGGTATATTACATTTTGGCAGCTTTAGCAAAGCAAAACACACAACAAGACACATGGTGGTATCTCCTGGTCTCTCCCTTCTCTTTCAGGTTCCAAAGATGTGTTGAGCTTTTGGCTGCTCCTGCTGTGGCTTTCTATCTTTCTGAATTTCATTCTGTCTATAAAGAACTCCGGTAATAGGATTAGAGCCCATCCTGATGGACGCAAGCCAAACCTTAACTGGAGCCTTACCATAAGTTCACACCCACAGGCATTGGTTTGATTTAAGAATGTGTTTTTCTGGGGTACATACAGTTTCATACCACCACATGATCTAAGCTTTTTATGCAGTGTTCATTTCCTAAGATGATAGAGATGTGTATGCAGAGGTTATCTGTTGCTATATGAAGCGGGGCATATACATTGGTGGGTTTTGTTGGCCCTTTTGAGGAAAGAGGATGTGGAAGAAAATGAACCCAATAACCCTCCAGCCTAATAAGCCCTAACTTACAAAATGCCTTTGTCGCAGTGGTAGCTGCTATTGTTCATTTAAGTTTTCATTTCGAAATAATTTCGGACTTACAAAAATGTTGCAACAATAGTATAAAGAATTCTCCCTGGCTTTACTCCGGCCACCCTCCCCTGCTTTTCCTCTTGGAGAGCTGGAAACGCTTCTGTCTTCTTGACAAGTTCATCCTTCTTAAACTCAAAACCCTGGCATTCCAGCAGACTCCCCGTAACCCCCTCTTCCTCCACAGTACTCTTTCCTCGGATGAACTTACACACCTAAGCCTTCAGTTACTACACACAGGGTGGCAGGTGACTCATAAAATTATGTCTTAAGCCAGACCATGCCTCAGGTTTCTAGAATTCTGCCTATAAATTGTCTCTGATGTATCCAGTAATATTCTATTGTTTACTTGACATCTGTTCTTAGATATCTCAAATGTGCCTCAAAATAAAGTCCCAAACAGCACTTATTACTTTCCCCAAACTACCCACAACTTGTCTTCCTCTCATCTGGTGTTCTGTAATTCAGTGAATATTGCTATCATCCATCAAGTCATGTAAACCAGAAATCTTGCCATCCTATGCGACACCTCTCCATTCCTCATCACCAATATCCATCAGTCCCCAAGCCCTGATGTATATTGCGTCAGTTTCCCTCACCATCCCCACTTCTGTTCATTGCCACCACAATGTCTTAGTCCAAGCTACCATCTTCTCTCTACCTGGCCTTCTAAATGGCCTCCTGGACAAGCCTGCCCACAGAAAAGGATTTCTCAGCATTGGGATGTAGGGTTTTCTTGCTCAAGAGTCAGGGTGGGCTGTGTTGGGTGCTTGATGCCCCCAGCTGGGAACACAGAAGCCTGTCGGGGAGAAGGGACTGGCATCTACCATGGCACCCACCTGAAGCAGGAGGAAGCGCTCAGCTGGGCTGGGTTGGCAGGTCTCTCAGCCACCTCCGCCCTCTCATCACATCATCATGATGATAAACTCAGTATCTGGCAACTGGACACTTTAGCATTCAGTTTCAGGTCTGCCACACTGCAGGGAAACCCAAACTACACATGGTCTACAAAAGGGCGTGTCCCTTTGGTTACATGCAGATTGAGATGGAAGCATTTCTGAGTACACCTGGAAAGAAGCAATAGAAGGGCCAGTCACCTGTCCTCAGGGGCACACCATGTACCGCGATGAAGGGCTGTCTTGCCGCCATGGATCCCCAGGGCATGGTGCACCATAATTGCTTATCTCAATTGCTTGAGATAGTTTTGAACATCAACCACAATTGAAAACTGGCATTACCGATTTGGAGACTGAATTGGCTGGCCGTGAGAACCACTGACCTCCTCTGGCATGTAGAAAGCAAAAGTCTGTCTCTTGGTTGGAGAGGACCGATGGTAAACCCTGACGTGTTGCAAACATCCTGGGGAAATTGACCTCTGCCCCTTGGGTGCTACCCACCTGGATAACAGGCAGGAAAGACTTGACTAATTAGCCTATGGCAGATGTGTGGGAAAGAGTGGCAGGGATGTGATGATGTCATTGGGGGTCACATTTCCCCGCCCCTCTGTCCCAATGCTGAGAAATCCTTCATTTAATTAGGTTGCCTGAAGGATTACCTTTTGTTTTTTTAATACCCTTTGTAGGTTCTGGCTCCGGTCATGCTTGGGGAAAGTTTTGGACTTGCCTTCCCACTCCCTCCAACCCAACAACAACTGTGCTTCCAATTAAAGTTACAGCCCCCCAAAGAGTCGGGGTTCTGCCTTCTCCAGGCCTGAGGATCCTGCCTCAGGCAAGACCCAAGCTCTTCCCGCCATCACAGCCCTTTCCACACTTCGGACATCTTGCCTTTTGGTTATTTTTACATAACAGAAGTGGTGATTTTAATATAGCCTGCTGGTTTCTCAACTTTACTATTTTCAGGTAGTTTCAAAGGGTTTTTCATCATTGGTTCCTGAACTGTAGAGGTAAAAGGCAACTTAGAAAGCTGAAATGGTTCATTTGGTCTAGACACATGTTTTCTTAGGGTAAATCTCATATATTTTCTATCTGGATCATCCATTCTACAAATTTTGGAATAAATATTTTATGTTAACTCAAAAGATGTTCTTATTGTTATTACAAAAATAATTCATGCACATTATAGACATTGATCAAGATTTAAAAGTATCCAAAAAGCTATTGCCCCAAAATATCTATCATCAACACTTGCAAATGGACATATATATAAATAATACAACTGGGATCACACTGAATAAGCAGTTTGGGATCCTGCCTTTTGCAAAACTTAATGTTGTCCCATGAACATACTCCCATGTCTTAAAATAGCTACAAAAGTTTGATTATTAAATAGATGCATAACATTTCATGGAATGGCCATACCATAAAGTCTAGAATTAAACAGGCATCTGAATAGCCACTTACCCATCTGGTTGAGATTGTCAGAGGTGTGAGATATGCTTTGCACACCTCGTCCAGGGACAACCTGGCAGTGTGAAAGCAGTTCAGCCTCGGTTCCCAGCTGGCCAGCAGTTTCTCACACCTCAATTTGTAAGTGTACCTCAATGCTAACTAACCCAGTGGAGGAGATACCGTTCTTCAAAAAGCATTCAACCTCAGGTGGATTTACTATTTACAGAAGAAAGGAGTGGATTTGTGTGTCCAGAGGGCCGATGTACATGGAGTGGGGAGAGGGGAGAGGAAGAGGAAGCATATTAACAGCATGAATGTTTGGAGTCCTGATGGGCTGGAAGGGGGTGTTGAGTGTTTGGACCATGGATGGGCAGGGAGGTGGGGAAGAGGTTGAGTGTTCAGGGAGAGTTGAGTATTTAGAGTGCTTATGTGGGGGGTAGGAGTGTGTATTTGGAAAACTGATGGGCAGGGTGTTGGGAGTGAGGCTATGGAGCATTGATGGGGGTGTCGAGTGTTTAGAGCACTGACAATTGGGAGCATTGTCAGGTGTTAGAGACCACTGGACAACAGCTACATCACCTGCACCAATGAGCCATGGGTGTTCAGAGATAATGGGAATTCCTAGCATACACTGAGTAGCTCTGCCCCTTCTGTCCTTCTCAAGAAAGCATATAGAAGGCAAGCAAGTGAGAATGAGTTTACAACATTAAAAATTCACTTAGAAATGAGCAAATTACTTGATAGAAACTGCATCCTCAACTGTAACCGCATACCATCTAGACTGTCAGCCAGTCCCAGGGGTGGGTCTTTTCAGATAACCTCCCTCCTGGCATGGAGAATCAAGGTTAGATGGCCATGCATATAGAATGCATGCTGGCCAGAGGGTTTTAGGTTTGATGGGACTTTTACGTAAGATCTGGAAGAAACAGATTCTCTCTGCACAAGCCAGCTGACCCTGAGACTGAAGCCAACAGCGGCGCCAGGTCACTATGACCTTGCCAAAGCTATTTTTTTCCATAAAGCTGGAAAGAAGAGAAGGTCTAAAATTTAAGGAAATATGTCTCCTAAAATCCAGGTGCCTTACCCAAGAAAAATCCAATCTGTTAGGACCTTTATCCTAAAGAATGAATCTAATCAAACAACTGTAATTGCACCACAATGCCAACATAAAGAAGAAAACATATTGCTTAGGAGATGCTGCAGCTGTCAGGGCACATACAGGACCCAAAGATCTGGAAGGCCTCAGCTTTCCCTTTAGCTCCTGCTTGTGTGACCATGTGGAATCTTGCAGGCTTTGTGGGTCAAATTGTGGACCCCCATTTGGACATTTCTTGGTCTTGGGCTGCATTCTGGTGGGTGTGGACCGTTGTAAATGGAGCTCTTCCAGGTACAATTCAGTCAGGGTGTGGCCCAGCTGAATCAGGTTGAGCTTTAATCTGGATTGTTGGGGTCCTTTGTAAGCAGAGGGAAGGTTAGAAGGAGAGAAGGGGACCAGCCAGCTGAAAGTCAACGGAACCCAGAAGAGAAAAGAGAAGCTGCCTCCATGTGCATTACCATGTGATGGGAAAAAAATGCCAGAACCTAAAGTTTACCAGTCAGCCAGATGACTCCAGGATGAAGCCTACCTCTTAGCCTCTGAAATTGAGAGGCAGTAAACTGTGTTTAAGACAACCGGTTGTATGGTGTTTCAATAGCCAGGAAAATAAAACACAGGTCAAGCTCATCAGGGAAAGATTTAATATATCGACTAAATTCCTGGATGTCACCGAGTCCACAGGCTCTTGGAAACACCTCTGTAGATCAGCTGCACAGCAAGTGTTCTTGTGAAAGCCCCTGAGGGTCAGGGAGTTGATAAATGGAGGGGTCCGCCCAAGATTCACGCTCCCAATTCAGAGGGTCTGAGAAAAGAGTAGCTTCTAGATGAAGCAGTCAGCCAAGTTGAGAAATAAGAGGAAATGCTTCCACCAACAGAAATGTTTCTCACAACCCAGCTCTCTGTAGGGAGCAGAGCAAGTTTTGACCGAAATATGGGGAGCTATGATTGGGGACACGGCATGAAGATCCCACAGGCTATTCATCTTCTTGATGAACACCCTGGTTCCCTGGAGGCTGCCAATATACAGCATCCTCTCCACGGCCGTCTCTGCACACATCTCACGGCCTCTTCTTCTTGGCCAGACCGTCTCACCCAGGAACAGCCTTGGGGAGGGCACAGGTAAGCCCCGGCTCTTACCAAGGAAGCCGAAAAGTCCTGGAGGGCTGGGAGCCGAGCAGAAAGTGAGCAAAGGGGCATGCAGCCCTGCCGGGTGCCATCTCCAAAGCACTTGGCAGCAGAACTGCCCCCTCCCCAGCCCCCACCCTGCACCCACACGCGGCTCCTCAGTAGGTAATAAGGAAATGGGTGGCTGGGGGTTTTAACTGTGATTTTAGCCAGAGTGGCTGCCAAGAATTTAGAGCGTCTAATCGTTTATTTCCATGAACTGAATTCGTCATGCAAAAGTAAAACCAATTTCAAACCACATAATCTGTGATGACAAAATGTGCCAAAATAATCTGGACAGAGATATTGTCCAGTGGGTAGCATAGCACAGCACGGGACCAGTTGCATAGACATTGCTAGAAAGCAAGAGGGGAGCTCAGAATCCCGAGGTCTGGGATTTGCTGTAAAACCAACACTTGTCAGGTGGCATCCAAGACACACTGAGTTTGTAAAGGCCACAAATCTTCCAGACTGGCCGCTGCGGTGACAGGTGCCTGAAATGTTCCACGGTGGCCTTCTAGCAGCCAGAACCGGACAGACAAACAGGAGCTGCTGGAGTGACTCTTTGACCAGAAGCCTTCAGAAAGAGGCAGCGCTGTCTTGCCCTAGGCCTAAAAGCACAGTATAGTGGTGGAGACAGGTGAGGAGAGGCAGGGCTTCAGGGTCCCTGCTGAGTTGGGCAATCCACTTAGCTGGCCAAGTCAGCCCGTTAATCTGATGGAGCGTCTTTGTCTAAAGGTGTGTCCTTGCCTCTTCTTAGCTCGGGTCTTCATCAGATCTTCCTGGCAGCCGAGAGTGAATGAGACCTCACTGCCAAGACACAAGCATGTTCACCTCTGCTAGGCCAGACCTGCAAGCCTGCTTCCTCACTGCATCCTGCCCAGTCAATGGACTCCAGAGAAAGAACCCAGAGAGCTCAACCCAGGAATGACACGGACATGGCTGAGAAGAGACGTTCTCTGTCCAAGGTTCACTCTCCTTCAAGGAGGGGATATCTCAGGCCAGCTCTGCTACTGGGTTCAGCAGAGTGAAACCAGACTGGAGGCCCGAAGCAGACATTCTCCATCATCCGAATGGGATCTAGCTCTCTCAACAGGGAGCTGGGAAAAAAGAGGGGCTCAGAACCTAGAGAAAACTGAGGAATCATTTCAATGTTTGGTCTCCTTCATCAGGAGATTGAGGTTCCATCCAAAAACAAAATTATTCTTTTGAGTCTTTCTCTAGTCATTAATGGTGAAGAACTTGTCAAGTCTGAGAAATGAGGATGCTTGGAATGATAGTTTGACTCAATGGGTGAAACCTCCTAGGAAAAGAAGAGCTATTCTTCCAGATTCTCCCAGGGCAAACCCTCAGCCATTTTTACTTTCCCCAGTTTCTGAGAACTGTTTCCAGAGAAGTTCCTGCTTCTGTTTATGTGAAGAACAAAAACGATCGTTCTGGTGAATTGGGACGGCCTGCATTAAAAGGGAGCCAACCCGAATTATTACACAGACACAGAAGAGTTTTGCTTACAGAGAACATAGGGTGCTGCTCCTGAGTGGCCCCTGCCTCATCTTTCAGCCTCATGGAGACACTGGAAGGCCTCGTGCTTACAGCGTAGGTGCTGCCCAGCTTGGAATTCTCAGCAAAACCATGAGGTCACGGTACTTGATGCTTTTCCTGAGGGACTCGAGAATGGTAGTTAGAGATTAGACCCAGTTTTATGAGGCTACGAGTAGAGTCCCAATTCACGTGTTTCCCTTGCAAGGTTTACTGGACTTTCTTTTTCCTTTCCGCAGAAAGCGAATAGCCCTTTATGCTTGTCTAGCACTCTGCCTTTTTGCGAAGAGCTTGTGCGTTAATTATTCCCTTAGAGACTGACACCAGCCCCACCGTGCGGGGTTGTTAAGTGACAACTACATCAGGAAAGTGAAGTGACTTGCCAAAGGCCACAGAACTCAGAAGTGGCCCGGCCTCCACTACTGACCCCGAGGGTCAGTGTTTCCTACCAGGGTCTGGACATGTGCAGATGCTCTTCTCAAAGAGTCTGACTGGTGGTCCAAGCCCAGGCAGCCTTCCTCCTCCCAGGGGTGAGCCCATCCTGACCCCTTGGTGCTGCATTTGCCCCTTAAATGCTCTTCTACTGCTTCTTACCACATTGTACTAGAATTTATTTGCCTATGGGCTGATAGAAGAAAAACATTCCATGCAATTTAGGTCTCACAGCTTTATCAAGCAATTCATGAGCCAGGCAGCATCCCATTTAGAAAGGAGAAATGAGCTCCTTGGAGGGAATGGAATAGAGAAGCTCATATAAGGCCAAAACGGGAGAGAGGAAATGCACTGATTGACTGGCAGTAAGTTTCCATTTTGCCAGGGATGTGGGCGATTCTTACCAACTAGGGAAAGGTAGACATGCATTAGTACTGTGTGCTTGTCTGTTCTAAGCTCTCTCTACTGGACAAAACTGGTTTTTCACAGATGGTGCATCAGCTATCCTGTAGGGTGTGTCCCGTTTTCTCAGAAAACCCTTGTGGGTCAATTGTCTTCTGGAAAAGCCCCTCTCAGAAAGGGGTCTTCTCCTGGCAATGCCAGAGGCAGGTGAAGCCTAGAACTTCTCATGAGGGTGACTTCTCAGACAGCCAGAGAGAGTAGAGACATGGGGTCCACCATTTTTGGAGGCAGGCTGCAGAGGCTGCACTCCCAGGCACACCTCTTATTAGCACTTAGGAGGAAATGACCTAAACTCTCTGTGCCTTCATATTCTTGTCTGTAAGATGGGGACAATAACAGCACCACCAACCATGCAGGGTGGTTGTGAGGGTCTGAGCAGTTAATACATGTAATACACTGAAAAAGCTAATATGCATCAATAAAAATAACAACGAATACAAAATAAATAATTAATAATATTTTTAATAATTTTAAAATTTTTTAAATAGAGAGCATACATGTGAATGAATAGGGAAATCAATCAGTCAAATCTGAGGTACTGATATACTGGAAAAATATTCTATAGCTATTGTAAGAAAGAAAATATGTTTTACCCATCATCACTGTGATTAGTTTCAGCCTCATCACCTTTGCACCTCTGGCAACTTCAAGGTCTGTCACATGAAAATACAAAGAAATGTACTCACAAAATAGTGGTTTGGGTGCCCAGGCTGGGGTGATCACAGTCCTGGACCAGATCAAAACCACCAGGCTCACTGGTCCCATAGCAACAAAACAAAAGACGCCCACTCCGGAAATGCAAGGAATTGAATTTGCAGTTAGTTCTTAAGTTAATTTACCCAACTGGAAAGCATAGGCCTCCAGACCTAGGAATCACACTCATTTATCTGTTAACAAATTTTCATGCGAGTTAAATATTTTGCTTCCGTTGAGGCTAATTTACTTGGCTGGAATTGCTTGGAGTCTGTCAGAAAAGCCAAGGGCGTGAATATCCTGTGAATATAGAGTAGAAAAGCCTAAAAGGGGATCTAACATATCCTTTGGCTCTCTTTAAAATGTTGAATTAGAAGCAAACTGGAAAGTTAATTGCTACAGAAAACTACCAACACAGATTTTCGTGAAAGGCAGTAGCAGTTTTCCTATGTGTGTGTGTTTTGTTGTGTCACTATTGAGCCATCAAAGAAGGAAGGTAGTAGATTCAAAGAACTTGTTGAAGGAACGGAGACTTGCATTTTGATAAGCTCTAATTTTAAAAAAAAGTCAGGTCTTTCTTGTCCAAAAGAGCATATATCAAAAAGTAAGAGGGTTTGGGGAAAATCTGGAACAAATGCATAACAATATGTATTTAAAAAAAAAATTACAGAATCTTGGGTAATTTTGCATGCCCTATGCCATTTACAAAATCCTTTCATGATATTCAAATTTTAAAAGACTCAAGATGAAGTTTTTAGGAATAAATATTGTAGAAACTCTCATACTAGAAGAACAATATACCAGAGAATTTGTTGCAGTGTGTTTTGCTTTAGAGAAAGAGTTGAAATAGCAGAAACGTAAATGAGTAGTGAAATTGATAAAGGTGGTATATTGATTCGATGGAAAAATATCACACAGAAGTTATAAGAAATTATAGCTACATATATGTAGGCATATACCAACATGGCTAGATTTTTTTAATAATTTGAGTATGAGAAAGGAGTTTAATAGCAACATGATACCTATGGTATAATATTGCTTTTGTAAACTAAAAAATAATACCCATGAACTTTCAGTTAAATGATTGACCATAACATCAGAGCACTTTCTAATCTTCCAAATGCTTTCTTTAATCAGTCACACTAAACATGGGGGCAGGGTGGGGGAACTGGGGGGAAATCCATGGAGGACATATTAAAAAAAACTGGATGATAATTCTCTATGAAAGTACAAGTAGCATAATAAAAACTTGGCAGGTCCTTGTCCCCAGTTCCTAGGGAAGTAACCTCGGAATCTTTGTTATTTCCTTGATAGGTCTGTCTTTTGCTAGTCATTGGTGGGCCCAGGACCACACCTGACAGTTCCTATGCTAATGAAAACACACCTGTGGGCTTCAGGTGGGGCCATCACACCAGGAAGACCAACCCTGTGATTAGGAATCTAGTGGAAGGCACCCTATGCTACATAATTGAACCCTCAGGTGAGCTTCCACGACTGATAAGCTACATCTCTGTGGAAGGAAGGTGGCGTTGCGACTCCAGTGGGAGGACATAAAAGCTTACTTTTGAGACTCTCACAGACTTCACCCTATGCATCTCTTCTGGAT
This sequence comes from Myrmecophaga tridactyla, assembly GCA_004026745.1. NCBI lineage: Eukaryota > Metazoa > Chordata > Mammalia > Pilosa > Myrmecophagidae > Myrmecophaga > Myrmecophaga tridactyla. The sequence goes on from PVIY010028163.1 coordinate 11,183, forward strand.
TCTTCTTATTCGTATCCTTTTACTATAATAAGTATAACCCTCTCCGTGAGTTCTGTAAGTTGTCCCAGTGCACTATTGAACCTGAGGAGGTAGGGAGAACCCCCAAATTTGTAGTCAGTTGGTCAGAAAAGCAGGTGGCCTGAGTCTCCCTCCAAATTGTGGCATGTGTAGTGTAGAGTTGAGACAGCATGTGCAAATGTTAAATGTATGACAACAGAAGCATGAAGCCAGGAGGGGAGAGATGGAAGAACACTCCTGTAAGGTTCTTACAGAATTCCTGAAGTGTTATATTAATACTTGGAGGAAGACTGTGATATGTTAAAGTGTGTGATACGAATTCTAAAGCAACGACTTAAAAAAGCCCAACAAGAAATCATAGCTAATAAGCCAACAAAGACATGAAATGGGATCCCATAAAATATTTAATTAATACAAAAGAATGCAGAAAAAGACAAAAAGGGGGACAAAGAAGAGATGAGACAAACATGAAGCAAATAATGTTTTGCTTTAACAATATCAATGTCAATATCTAACAATATCAATAATGACATTAAATGTAAATGGTCTAAAAACCCCAATCAGTGGGCAGAAATTGTCTGATAGATAAAAAAGCAAGACTCAACTATATGATGCATACAAGAATGTGCTTTATATAGAAAGACACAAATGGTTAAAAGTAATAAGAAATTTTGTCAATCTATTAAAATAATTTTTAGGAATATATAATTTACCAAATCTAAATCTTTAAAGACAGAAAATCTGAACAAATCAATTATTTTGTAAGTTATGTAGAAAATTGCAAAATGTTCTCTCCAAAAAATACACCAGGCCCTGATGGTTTCCCAATCCTTAAAAGATCAGATCATTTCAATACTACTTAAACTGTCATAAGATGTGGAAAAAGAACTCCAGCTTCCAAATTCTTTTTAGGAAGCAAATTTAACCTTGATATCAATATTGCCCTAAAAATAAACTATAATCCAATATCATTTGTGAATATTAATGTAAAACATTAATGGAAATATCAGTAAATAATGTATTAAGAAAGTAATTCATGATGACTAAGTGAGATTCATTCCAGGAGGGAATGTGAATTCAGTATTAGAAAAGCCATTAATGTAATTCATCATGTTCATATCTCCAAGAAGAAAAACCCATGGCATTTCCACAGGTGTTGTGTTGTACCGGTTATTGAGCTGTCGTGCCTTAGGGCCACACCTGCCCTTCTCTGTCAGCCGCAGCACAGGGGTTGGCACTCTGCTGGCCACATCCCTGCCTTGCCAGCTTCTTCTGGTAAACCCCAACAGTTGGGGGCGCTGGGCAGAGGCTACAAGGCTAGGAATGCAGGGGGCAGGACAGCTGGTCTTTCCTGCTGGCTTCCTGTTGGCTTCCCATCTGCTACCTGGTCTGTTCATATCACTTCAGTCTTGCTTCTTCACCTCAGCCATGGTGGTTTCTTCCAATGGAAGCACTTGAATCCCATTCGCTATTTTCCCAGTGCTCACTCTTCCAGCTGGCCAGGGCCCCCCACAGAGGCTCGGGTCCCTGCTCCCAAGACAGCTCTGCAGCCCCGGCCCAGCACTTGCCCCTCTCATTTGTTCCCCCAGCCTGAGAGGTGGTATTTGCTATCTTCTCAATATGTTGGCACTTCTGCATATTGAATTCTCTTGGTTTCTGTCTCCACCTGACAAAGCATGATTTTACAAATACTCAGTTAAGGGAGACTTGATGCATACGTAAGGTGATTTCAGAGAGGTACAACACAGCACGAGAGCCAACACCTTCTGTGTGCAGAATAGCGGCTCCCCTGTGAGGTCACTGCTGTGGACACAGCCCAGTGGTGGGCCCGGCCCATCTCCACTCTCCAACGTGAAACAACCTCAAGGACGTGCGGTGAGGAAGAGAAGGCAAGATGCATAACAGCAAATATGGTATCTACCGTCTGTGTGAAAGATTATAGGGAAATAATACAAGCATAAATGTATTATGTTTGCAAAAAGAAGCAGTGGAAATATAAAACAAAAACCAATAAAAATATTCTATTACAAAGAGAGAGGAGGAAAACGAGTTGGAAAGGATGGGAATGGAAGCTCAACTTCTCTGAACACGCCTACTTCCAGAGTTTTCATCTTAGAAATATAAAAGGTTTTATATACTAAAAAAAAAAATTAATTAATTGCAGAACAATTCAGGAAACAATCTGAAATGAATAAACCTTATTATATACCAGGATGGTAACACAGCAGTGCAAAGAAGAGAGCTATTTTGTAGTGACTTTAGAGCATCATTCTGGCTGCTGGAGTTGCTTGTTGCTTCCTCTGTGACAATCCACACTAGAAAATGGATTTCTGATGCTGGGTCTCTCATCACTAATCTCAGTTCCACATTTAAATCTAGTGTGGGTGCATCTGAATAGGGGACCATGAACCTTATCTGAATTCTGGGAGCAAAATCAGGAAATAAAATGCTTGGCTGTCCGTATGCTGCAGTAGAGGTCTGATCTCTGGCAGGAGATTGAAATAGGAATTGAACAGATTGCTGCTAAGCATTCATAACCTTGTAAATGCAGGACTTTCGAAAACCTTCGATTAGCCTCTTAAAGACTTAGTTTGGTGGCAACATAGGAACTTCTTTTTAAGAAAACCTATCCAGAAGTGCATAGGAAAATTACAGCAAGCAGTCAAAGTTACATCTTGCCGTGTCAGTAGCTCTAATCCTATGCTGAGTGTTCTAGGTTGGAAAGGAATGAATATAATTTGCTGCTTTCTGAATAGTCCCAATGGGATGAAAAATTTATTGGTATTTATAGCATCTTCCAAATTCCAATCATTATAAATTTCCCCATGGCTTAAGCTTTAAAACTGCTTTGCACATAAAAGAGAAACAAAAGTTAAACATCCAGGAATAAAATCTTCCAATATCCCCAGGCTGAGCTGTGGGTGGGTCCCAAATCACCTGCAATACTTTCAGGAACCTAAGAACCAATCTGAACTAGATGTCCCTTTAAAAATAATTGTTGACCAATGATCTTATTAGCTCAACTTCCTAACCCAGCACATTCTCTTAGTACATCTATGTGAGTTTATCACATGTGTAAATCACACAGAGAAAGAGGAAGAGAAAGAGTGTGTGTGTGTGTGTGTGTGTGTGTGTGTGTGTGTGTGTGTGTGTTTCACATAGGCAGGAGCTGGATGACCTGAATCCCATTCTGGCTGTGTAACCTTAAATAAGTGTCCTGACCTCTCTGTGCCACAGTTTCCTCATCTGTAAATTGAGAGATGTCTACCATTTGTTGTAAGGATTAAATGCGTTAATAAAAATGAAGTGCTTTGAAGAGGGCCTGGTACATAGCAATTGCTATTTAACTGCCAACTGTTATCCTTATAATTATGTTCGCTTTCATTATTACTCTTGAATCCTGACAGATGTCAAGGTGATGACGATTCTAGATATACACAGTATCCATGGATCCCAAATATTGGAAGATTGTCTAAAGTCTGAGATGGTATTTCCCCTTTGGAACAAAAGAAAAACGTTGCCTGTCTAGCAAAGATTACAGAGCCAATAATATACCAGAACGCATTATTTATTCTTCTCTGAAGGGGAAAAAGAAAGAAAATAACAATTTTTCACATGACAGAATTTTACTCTAAGAACGTTGAACAGAATGCCCGTTTGCTTAGGCGGTGCTGATGAACTCCTGTTGCTGGAGTGGAATATAGAGGCTATTTGTTTCAGCCAGCGTTGCTCTTGGGTCTTAGAAACATGTCAGTTAAAGATATATTAGAGTGACCAAACAAAGGAAACATTTTCTTTAGCAATAATCAACTCTGCCTGCTCTCCCTCTCACCCCTGACGCTGGGTCTGAATGTCATGCTTTGCTCAGAAGCAAGAAGCACATCTCGCCCTCCATCCTCTGGCATGACACTGGGGTTGACTCCTCAGAAGCCTGGTGGTCGCGACCTTAGGTTCGCTAGCTTCCTTTCTCTGCAGTTATTTCTAAAGTGAGAAGAAAAAAATTTAAAGGCCAATACCGAGAAATAAATTAAACAAATTTAAAAATCGGAGGAGAAAGCTCTGAAGATCAATTCACATTCAGACCGGAGAGTGAGGCACTCTTCTCCAGAAAATAACTCAATCTCTTTACAACTTTGCATCTTTGATTTGATGAGAGCTAAAGCTAAATAAATCAAAACATTTTTTGCATTCACATGGGTTTAGTGGAACAACTGTAAAGAATCTGAGTCATTAATAATAAATATGAAAGCCTTTCTCTTCCCTCTAATCACTATCCCAGACAAGTTAGAAGTTTAATAGAAGGCAAGAATTTTCAGCAAATAATGACTAGGTTGGGTTTTTTTTTCTCCTTTTTGCCATAGGAAATGCCACTTGTTCTAGCTTGTGCTATATTGCTAGAAGCTTCTCAGCAAAATAAAATTGCTCTCTGAAGACCCCTACTTCGATATCTTTGAGTTTAAAACATGTCAACCAATATGTAACCAAGGTAATTGTGCCTAGAAGATGTGTGATTAGAATTAAGGAACTAGCAAATTGGAAAGTCTGTGCAGGATGGAAACTCATACAATTTTCATGTATCGAGAGACTATCAAAACTTGAAGGGTCAACAACAGTCCGTTTTTTAATATGTCTTTGGGATTCATCATGTTTGGAATCAGTTTGTTTGTTTCTTCGTACAATTCTATTCCTTGCTGAGTTGATCTCACATACGTTTACTCTTATAAAAGACATTTGTTGCCTTATTTTTTCATCTTTTGTTTTCTATTTTGTGTGTGGTGGTGTGACTGTATGTGTATGATTTCTATCCATAGTAAAAGGAAAACGTAGGGAAGATTTTTCTTTATAGAAAATACATGGCAATGTTCTTCATCTCCTGTAAGAGAAGAGGCGACAGTCATCTCAAAATAGACAAGTTTTGTTGAAGAAGTATTAATCTAGTTGTAAATAAGAGGGTGGCATAAGGACAACATTTCCACTTATTCCTTTAAGAAGTCACACAAAAGCAAGAAGGGGAAACAAAACACACGACTGAAAAGTCCTTGAAATAGTAGGGAAGAATTTAATGAAGCACAAAATAGAAAGGAGATCTTCTGAAATTATTTAAGGATATACACAAGGCAAAAAAGAAATAAGGTCTGCAGTGCAAATCCTTAGAAATAAAAATCTGCAAAAGCTGAGTTCTGCTGGGTGAGTAGAAAAATTGAGGTACGAGATCAGTTTCTCTCTTGAGTGCCCCAAGGGATTTAGATACACGGGCTAGAGGTAGGAGCTAATCTGAGCTTGACTTGGCCACTGGGAAAAGCATCAGAAGCCTGGTGGAATGAGGACTCAACTGGGTGAGCCATATCTGCAGGGAACAGGCAATATGTGAGGCAAGGATGAAAATGGAAAACAAAACAAAAAAAAACCTCTGTGTGGTACTAGCTCTTTAGCTCCCATTCTTGTTTGGCTAGAAAGAAGTAAAGGAGAGGAACAAAAAAATTAAAATGTTGCTCTCAAAAAGAGAGATGAAAAAGTGAGAGAGAGAGAGAGCTGCCAACAACCCAGTACAAAAATAAACATAGACCATTCCCAGAAAAAAAAATGCAAATGCTTTCAAATTTATAAAAATGTTTTCAATCTCACTCATAAGGGAAATGCAAAGTAAAGCTGCACTGTGACATTTCTCACTTACGAAGTTGGCCAAATTCAAAAAGTATGGATAGCATGATAGGATGTGAAGGATGTGACATGGGGAAAGCATCCCCTGCTTAGAGGTAGCAGGCGGGCATATAAGTTGGAGACAGTACAAGCTCCAGGCAGAGCGACCTGGGAAATCTCCAAAGGCAAAAGTCTTTTACCCAGTAATCCTACTTCTAGGAAGTGAGGAATAATATTTTTCTGAATGTCCAAAGTTTGAAAAGAATCTAGATGCTGGTAATAAGGAATGGAATAAATTATGATACAATCATACCATGGAATAATTAAGCAAGCGTCTTAAAAGAATAAAAGATATTAACGGGATATGGTGGGGGGGGGTTGAATGATGCATCCCACAAAGATACATTTAAGTCTTAATCCACTTTCCTGGGGGTGGAAACCCATCTGTAAATAGGACCTTTTGATGATGTTTTAATTAATCAAGGTGGAGACTCATTTGTGAGGAGAGACCAAATTGAATGAGGATGGGCCTTAGTCCATAGGAGCAAAGGAAACTGAACAAGAAGATAGAAGCCAGAAGTCAAAAGAAGCCAGAGAGATTGACGCCCATTGCCATGTGACAGAGGCAGAGATACAAGCCAGGAGCCCCCAGCAGTGTGGCAAGCCAGCCCCAGAACACATACAGACTCCGGGAGAAAGCATGGTTTGATGAGACCTTGATTTCGGACTCTTAGGCTTCAAAATTATGAGGCAACAAATTCCAGGTATTTAAGCCAACCAGCGTGGGGTATTTGTTATAGCAGCCCTGGCAGACTAAGACAATCTGTAGGTACTAATAAGGAAGCCTCTCCAAGGGATGTCGTCAAGTCAAAAAAGGAAGGTTCTTGTAGTAGGTTGAGTTAGCACCCCAGAAAAAAGAAATAAATTCTTAATCTTTACCCCACTGTATGTAAATAGGAGCTTTTGAAGATTTTATTTTTAGGTAAGGTGTGGCCAACTGAGTGTGGATGGGTCTCAATCCTATTCCTGGAGGCCTTATAAAGAGAGAGAGCCGCAGGGTGAAGCCAGTGGGAACCCAGCAGAGAAAGGAGAGGGATCACCATGTGAGAGGGAACCCAAAGTCTGCCGGCCACCCAGAACGAGACCAAGTAGGGAGGAAAGAAGCCTTCCAGCCGCTGAAAACATGAGCCAGTAAATTCCAATTGTGTACACCAACCCATTGTGTAGTACTCATCATGGTAGCTGGAAACTAAGACAGTCCAAAAAAGTGTTTTTGCGATGCAACCACTTGCATTTAAAACACATCAAAGAATCTGTATTTGCTTAGATGTGTAGAGAATATTTCTGGAAGTTGGCAGCAATGGCAGCCTCTGGGGGGGAGGAAAATGGGTGGCTGAGAGGCAGAAACAGGAGGTCCACAAATCTATTAAAAAGCGTGTGTATGTAAGTGTGCATGTGTGTATGTGCACACACGAGGGGGGTGTGTACATTTGCGAATAAATAAATGAAAGTGCCCGGAACCTGTTTACCATGGTTTTCTCTATAATTCTAAGACTATGGATGATTTTTCCCTTCTTTGTAGTTTTTTTGAGTTCACAAATACTCCACAGTGAAATAAAGTGCTTCAACAACCAAGACTTTGTTGTTTTGTTCCATTTTGTTTTGTCATGGTTTTGCCCCCAAATTTTCAATGATCCCCATCAAACAAAAGTGCCTGGGTCAGTTTAGCCAGTGTGCACACGTGTTTGGCTGGTGTGGCTGCCTGGGATGGGTCCAGCTCTGGCGCCGTGCTCCCCTGCTCTCTGCACGTTCTCAAGGCTCATGAGCGCGTGTGTCTCAGCTGTCATCGCGGCTCCAGCAGCCCTGCTCCTCCTGCTCAGGCCGGCAGTGCCGCAGCTGCCGGGCAGGGTCTGAATATTTGGGGGCAGAGTTCCACGTATTGTTTCTCTCAGGTAAAAGACCTCCCCAAATGGTGCTGCGATCAGAAGTAAAGACACGGAAGCTATTTTTGTTGCATTCTTGGCCCAAAGAAGCAGGTTTCCTGTTAATACTGTTTTGACTTAGATTGTTTGGGCCTCTCCAGCAGGAGACCAGATTTAGATCAAACACACAGGATCCTTCTGCTGAAACAAGAAGGGCCTGCAACGCCCAGTGAAGTCACTGTCCCTGTTGTTAGAGGGTGGGAAACTGGACTCGGGCACTTTCTCTGTTGCCTCGGAAAGCCCTGATGAAGGAAAGCCAGCCTGGCCGGAGCCACACAAAGCCGGCAGCGCCACTGACCAGCAGTCTTAAGGTCAAAGCTCTGCAGGTGGGAACCCATCTGTAAATGGGATCCTGTTAAGATGAGGCCAAACAGAATCAGGGTGAGTCTTCATCGCATACGACGGGAGTCCTTATAAAAAGGGGAGATGTGGAGGAAGGCAGCAGAAACCACAGGAGAAGACAGAAAGAGGCAGCTCTCCAAGAAACCAGCTGCCGACAGGCCACCACCAGAATGCTACCGACTCTGGGAGAAAGTCCAGCCGACCCATGGATGCTAGATTTGCAGCCTCCAAATCATGAGATGATAAGTTCCTGTTGAGGCCAACCAGACAGTGACGTTGGGCACAGCAGCCTGGTAAACTGAGACAATTCTCAGAGGGAAGAAAGGGGAGCCCGCCTCACTAAGCTGGCCTGCCGCTCAGGATGAGTTCACTCTCAATTCGCCAGCCAGTCGGCTCTCAGGGTCCCATCATCAGAGTCCCCAGGTAGCTGGGGGGGCCGGGCTTAAAAGGGGCATATTTTTATTATTATTATTATTATTATTATTATTATTTTGCATATCTGGCTTCCATGGGCAAATGGATGAGACCAGGAGAGTGCCCGCAACCTGAGTTAAGGCCATGACATTTTCACAAAAGCCATCGTTCTCCTGATGACTACAAGAACTTCCAAACTGGCTCCATGCTTGGCTATAGGCAACTGGCATTTTGCCTTGGGAAGACCCAGCACCTACATCTCCGAGGCCTGTTCCCTGGAACCTCTGTTTGAATGTGGACCTGGGAATTGGAAATTGAAATCTTCTTTCTCCTGTGAACTTAGATCATCTGAGATGATGCCCCCAGGTGTCCAGGCGAGGCCTCTCCCAAAACACCGCAACTCATAAAAAATCGAAAGTTGCCAGAAGACTGGAAACTGCCATCTGCCAGCGACTAACAAACCACCTTTCAAGAATGTGGGTGCAGTCGTTTCTCTGTGACCAGACAGACCTGGGCCAAAATGTTGTCTCCCATTGTCAGAGACAAACAGTAAAGAAAAGTTTTGATGTCTGGCACAAGCGCCCCTTCATTGTAAAGTTATTTAAAAAGCAAACACATTTGTGTCATGGTCAGGTTCATGTGTCAACTTGGCCAGGCAATGGTGACAAGTTGTCTGGTCGAGCAAGCACTGGCCTGTTATTGCAAGGACATTTCATGGACTTAAATCATGAGCACACTGGTTACATCAGTGTCTGATTCCATTTGCAGTCTGCTGGGGGGCGTGTCTTCTGCAATGAGTGATGCTTAATCTAATCCCCTGAAGGCTTTTAAAGAGGACTCAGAAGAATCTCTCTCTCTGCTCCACCCAGCCAGCCTCCTGAGAGTTCCTTAAGGAACTTTATCAAAGCTGCCAGCTCGCGCCCCGGGCTACAGACCTTGGACTCTACATCCCCACGCTTACATGAGACACTTTTATAAATTTTGTGTTTTCAGTACCTCCTGTTGGTTCTGTTTCCCTGAGAACCTTAACTCAAACAATTTGTTAAAAGTAAGACAGCCTTTTCTCTAACCATCCTTCATTATCAGACCACTACTCCAAATGCCAGAGAAATATCTATGCTTCACTTAAGCAAGGAGATAAAAATAATGTGAGAAGGTAAAGAAGAATTCAGATGTCAAGAGAATGAATGGTCCCTCAGGCCCTTTTCCCTGAAATAACTCTGGCCTCTGTGTAATCAGCCTGAAATATTGAAATCCGTAAACCTGCCCCAAAGCAGAAGCATGCTGGAATCACCTGGGAGGGTCCTGATGCCTGGGCCTCCCCACAGCCCAATAAAACCAAGATGTGACATTGTAATGAATGGCCTTCTCCTCGGCGACCTCGGGCGTGCTGTCAGCAGGTCCACGCAGGGTCCCACAGCTGGCTGACCCAAGGCCATGAGGGTCTCGGAGGTAAATGCATTTCTTCTCGCACCCAGAAAACACAGTGAGATGATCTCCTTTCCCAGCCAGACTGTGACCCTTGCATAGAATCTCTGGCCTGTCCACTCAGGTCTCAATTGGAGGACAGCTGGAAAATTAAGCACTCTTGGTGGCCTGGACAGGCCTGGCGAGCAGCAGCTTCAGACACTGGTCCAGTCTCCCCGCTATCCAGGGGGCCCTGGCCGACAGGGTGTGGCTCCTCACCAGGCCTTCTGCCTGGGCCCCTGCCGGCTAGTTGCGGGGACTGCCAGGGGTGGGAGGGCCTGGAGGACAGGGTCCTGGGTGCAGCAGGTGGCCTGGTCAACCTCAGTCAGGAGATGAGGCTTCATTGGGACAAAGCACTAGCTTCCGTCCCTGGACGCCATTTAGCCTGTTAGAGAGAAATCACCTTCCTTCTCCGTCTGACTGCAGAAAGCCGGAGGCCCCAGGGCAAGGCTGGGCCCATAATCAGATCCGTTCTGTGAGACAGGCTCCGTTCACCTCAGAGGCATCATTCTACCTCCACACATTTATTAGGAAATAGGCGGGAAGAGGATAGAGCCCCTTCTTGCAGTACTGTTGTAAGAAAAATAATAGAAAACAGGAATAAATTCTGAAATAATAAAGGAAGGTAGGGGGCTGTTGTTACTACACTTTAAGAAATGTCAGATAATACTTCAAACTGAGGATTAGTCAAATGAGGTGCTTGGTTTTCATTTATACCAAAGCTCAGCAGATTGTGTACTTTAAGCATGTGCAGTTTATTTGTACATCAATTATATCTTAATAAAACTGTTAAAAGAAGTGTGATGTCCCACCATGCTGCGAGCTGGCCATAGCTGATGAATCATGGCCATAGCTCAGCAGCCTGGAGCCCTGACTTCCTTTGGAGTCCCCTCTGCTCCGTGCAAAGTATATGCTTATGGTATGGTGACCCCACGCCATTCCCAAGGTGGGCTGGGTTGCCTGAAGCCCCCAGTTCAGCCCATTACCTGTGCCAGCTGTCTCAGGGTCAGCCACGTGGCCATCAGGTGTGTGCTTAGAATGTTGGGACAGCACTCCCTCCCTCCTCTTACCACACTGTATGGGAATGAAAAGCCCAGAACATTTCCTCCTACCAAAAGGAAAGCAGCTTAGCAGGCGCCAAGCTGAGGGAAGAGCAAAGAAACATGTCTCAAGTCCCTTGATCAAGCTGACCCTGAAGCCCACTCTCTCAGATTATCTATGTTGTTTAGGCCAGATTGTTTTAGGCTTTCTGATATTATAGCTTACATCACCCCCAGCTATATTGTATATGAAGGAAGACAGGACATTATCTCTAGTTTTCAGAAAACCCACCCAGTAGAGCTTCTGGTTCAGCTCCCTCCTCTCACATCCAAATAGGAAATCAGCTGAGGGGAGCCCACTCCAACCCCTACTTCCACACTTCTTACTCCGTGGATGCCAGCTTCATGGGGCACTCCCCAGGCCACAGTCCAGAACTTGTTTGTCATCACGCAGAACCCCAAAACTATGTGCTCTGCACCTTTCACATCATCTGCTGTGCTCATAATTTTCTCACTCCTTCCTTCTTGCACACCTACTCTGTGGCATTCAAACTCTGGACTCCTCCATTTTCCATTCTAAACTCTCTGAGATAACACAGCCAATACCTTTCTTAAGTCTATGGTCTTGCTTACCAGTCTCTTTTTGCTTTTCTTCTTTTTATTTTATTGTATTAAAATATATATAACACATAATTTGTCATTTTAATGACTTTTAAGTGGACAATTCAGTGGCAATAATTATGCTCACAATGCTATGTAACCATCACCATTATTTATTTCCAAAAACTTTCATTGTCTCAAAAGGAAACTTTGCACCCATTAATCAATAATTCCTCATTTCCCATTTCCTCCAGCCCCGTGTAGCCTCTAATCAAATTTCTGTATCTATGAATTTACATATTCTAGATATTTCATGTAAGGTGAATCGTACAATGTTAGTCCTTTTATGTCTGGCTTATTTCACTCAGCATAATGTTTTCAAAATTCATCCATGGTGTAGCATGTATCAGAACTTCATTCTTTTTATAGCTGAATAACATTCCATCTTGTGTATATATTGCATTTTGTTTATCACCCATCTGTGAGGGACATTGGGGCTGTTCCCACTTTTTGGCTATTGTGAATAACACTGCTATGGACATCGGTATGCAATTATCTGTTTGAGTCCCTGTTTTCAATTCTTCGTGATATATATATATACGTAGAAGTGGAATTGCTAAGTCATATGGTAATTCTATGTTTAATTTTTGGAGGAACCACTGCGCTGTTTTCTACAGCAGCTGCACCATTTTACATTTCCATCAGCAAGTCATGAGTGTCCTAATTTCTCCACATTTTCATCAGTGCTTGTTATTCTCCTTTATATTTATATGTATATTTGTTTATTTATTCATACTTATTTATTTATATTTATATATGTGCTAGCTATTCTAGCAAGTACAAAGTGGTATCTCATTGTAGTTTTGATTTGTTTTTTCCTAATGACTAATGTCGTGAAGCATCTTTTCATGTGCTTATTGTTTATTTGAATAGACATGACTCTTCAAGCCCTTTGACCATTCTTCAATTGGGTTCTCCATCTTTCTTTTGATGAGCTGACTTGAAGGAGCTCTCTACATATTCTACATGCTATACTCTGATCAGATATGTGATTTGCAGCTATTTTCTCCCAATCTGTAGATGACCTTTTCATTTTCATAATAGTGTCCTTTAATGCAAAGATTGTTACTTCTGATGAGTCCAATTTATCTAATTTTTTTCTTTTGCTGCATGTGATTTGGGTGTCTTAACTAAGAATCCATTGCCAATTCAAAGGGCATGAAGGCTTACCCCTACATTTTCATCTGAGAGCTTTATATTTCCCTGGTCTGTTGCCTCTCTTTTTCCATAGTGTGGCTCATGTGCATTTCCACCCGTCTTCTCAACTCTGTAGACACCCCTTCCTCACACTCATGTCTTCTGTCTCTCTTTCTTTCTCTCATGCCTACTTTCCCACGATCTATAAATATGGTTAAGTTTTCCCTATGTTTCCCACAGTTAAATAAAGAAATACATTTCTTGACTTGGTATTCCCTTCCAACTGCCACCTTATCACTCCTTCCCCTCACAATCAGGCAGCCCAAATATATGTCTACATTCATTGTCTCCACTTCCTAACATTTTTAGCCTACTACAGGCAGGCTTCCAGCCCCAACCACTCCAACAGAAACATTCTGTCAAAAATGACATTAACCCCATTTAGTTTGCTAAAGCTGACGAAATACAATATACCAGAAATGAGGTGGCTTTTACAATGAGGATTTATTAGCTTACAAGTTTACAGTTCTGAGGCCATGAAAATGTCCAAATCAAGGCATCAACAGGTGATGCCTTCCCCCCAGAGACCAACTACAGGTATCTGGAGCTCCTCTGTCCCATGGCAAGGCACATGGCTGGTGTCGTCTAGTCCTTCTCTCCTTAGTTTCATTACTTTCAGCTTCGGGTTGCTCCATCTGTGGCTTTCATTCCGAATTTCTGTGTATGTCCTTATCTCTCACCTTCTCTGGCTTTTCTTCTTTTAACTTCTCTGCATGCTTCTCTGAATTTCATTTCTGAGCTTCTCTGTTTTGTCTCTGTGTCTTCTCTCTGTCTTTTATCCTCCTATAAAGGACTCCTATAAGAGGACTAAGACCAACTCTGAATGAGGTGGGTCACATATCCTTCTCACCAAAAGACCTTACTTATAATAGGTCCACACCCACAGGAATGGATTAAGAACATGATCTTTTCTGGGGTCCATACAGCTTCAAATCATCACACCCCAAATTTCTAAACCCAACTGAATTTTTTTTCCCCAATCATTCTTACTGAATTCTCCATCACATCTGGAGTGGTTTTCTGGTATTTTCTGTTCCCCTGGCTCCTGGGACAGCACCCCTTTTAGGCTGTTCTCTACCCCTCTGACATTTCCTCCAGCACAGTTTTCTGTGAGGGCCTCTTTCCCTGCCTATCCCTGAAAGGTTGTGTGCCATCTTTTCCTTTCATCCTATATAGCTATGTCAGTTTGAAGCTATTATGTACACCTAGAAAAGCCATGTCTTTTAATCCTCACTCAGTACTGCTAGGGGAGATATTTCTGATTGTTTCCATAGAGATATGACCCACCCAATTGTGGGTGATAAATTTTGATTAGTTGGTTTCCATGGAGATATGTCTCCACCCAGTCAAGGTGGAGTTGCTTGCTGGAGTCCTTTAAAAGAGAACCATTTTGAAAAAAGCTTTAGAGCCACCAGAACCAACAGACACCACACAGCCAAAAACCTTTGGAGATGCATAAAGAAAATGTCCCCGAGAAAGCCGTTGAAGAAGCCTGGAGAGATAGCCAGTAGACATCACCATCACCTTTCCAGCTGAAAGAGAACCCTGAACATCATCAGCCTTCTTGAGCCAAGATAACTTTCCCTGGATTCCTTAATTTGAACATTTTTATAACCTTGCCTTAATTTGACATTTTCACAGCCGTAGAACTGTAAACTTGCAACTTAATAAATTCCCCTTTTTTAAAAGCCATTCCATTTCTGGTGTATTGCATTCTGGCAGCTTTTACAAACCAACACAATAGTCATCCATGGATTTCATCTTGTCCCAAGTCACTAGAAATCATAGGCCAATGACTCATAAATCTGTACTCTTTGTCTGCCTCTCTCTTGAGCACCAGTTCTAAACAGATTTTATAACCAGGACATTTCAACAGCTCTGTAAATTCAAATTGTCCAAATGTATCTACTTATATTATGCTCCAAACTCATTTCTCCTTATGTTTTCCAACAAACCCAAACACATCCAAAATCTGATAGTCATCTCACATTCTCATTCTCTCCTGCATCACCCATACATGATCAGATGTGCCACCCACTGATGTCTTCAGCCCCTTCTTTCCAGACACCCTGCTCACCTTGATTCCTGTCCGAATCATTTCACCTGGATGAGGTGATCCATACTCTCCATATAGGTCCCTTTCACTCTTCCAATTGATCCTTGATACAGACAACGTGAATTTTTCTAAAACACAAAACCTGCATTCTAGTTCTAGAAGGTGAAGCTGAAATAAAATTATATCAAAGTTATAAGCATGGTAATAACCTATAATAGTAACGAAAAAGGCTTTTTTAATGAAAGAGACATATAAACAATTTTTGAATGTAAAAAAAGCTGAATTAGAGCAAGTTCCTAAGTAAACCAGAATGAAAAAAGACTCATCCATCATAAAATCCTCAGGGAAACTCTAGACTTTCGGCCTTTCAACACAAGTTGATGAGGACATATGGAAAGAAACTGAACTGGGACCAATTCAGCGGAGTTGGAGGTTGCAGATTCAGGCTCTCCACATTCAAGGATATGAAGAACCCATATCCCAGAGGCTGGCTTCCTATTCCTATGCCCTAAAGTGACACACACTCATTGTCAGTACCTTATCACATACTGAGTAACTAAAACCTATGGCAGCTACCTGCACCAAGCAACTTAGTTCCTCAGTCCTAAATAAGCACTATTTGATTTATTACCATGGGAATATAATATTTTAAGGTTTTTGGCCAAAACTGACTTCGGTACTTTCCAGTTTAAAAGCCTTCAATGACTCCTCATGGCCTAAGAGATAAAATTCCAACTCCTTTCTTGGCATCAAAAGCCGCCTACTCCAAACCCTTTCCTTGTCAAGTCCTGCTAGTATATTACATTCCAGACACAATGACCATCTGGG
Source organism: Myrmecophaga tridactyla (assembly GCA_004026745.1). Classification (NCBI taxonomy): domain Eukaryota; kingdom Metazoa; phylum Chordata; class Mammalia; order Pilosa; family Myrmecophagidae; genus Myrmecophaga; species Myrmecophaga tridactyla. The sequence continues at coordinate 26,827 of PVIY010028163.1, forward strand.
ATTTTTATGTTTCTTGGCCTTTATTCATGCTACCCCCTTTGCTTAGATGCAATTTCCCCTACTCTTTGCATTGGGCAAACACTAACATATTTTAAGATTTAGTTCAATACTGATTAACACTAGAAATATGAATTACTTCTTGCAAGAATTACTTCAAAGACATGATTCATGTATAAAGAGTGTTTAAGTCCAGGGTACAGGGAAAAAACTGCTATTGCATGCTATGGGCTGTGTTCAAAAGGAAAACATCAGCACTACCACAGTAACAGCAGAGGTAAAAAAACGGGGGGAGGGACAAGGATTAAGAGGAGTTTAAATTTCCTATTTGGTGATGGTGTATTCATTGGTTTTCCTTCTCTTGGGAACAATGACATTATCTAAAATTGAGAATGTTGATGGACTGTGGACTTTGGGCCATCTACATGATGCATAATGAATGCAGGTGGCTGAAGGATGCACTGACTGAGAAGTAGATTGTCGATCGATGTGTATACTTATGAATGAAGGCTGTGCTGCTGCAAAAAGGAACAAAGTCGTGAGGCATGCAACGATGTGAATGAACATGTGGGAAATTTGGTGAGGCAAAATAAACCAGAAACAAAAGAACAACAATGGCATGGTCACCTTTAGAAAATGCTTGTAAGAAAACAGGGGCCTAGATTGTAAGCTTTTAGAGCAGACACATTAAGTGTGGAGTGGTGATTATTATTTCTGGATTTAGAGAGGCTTATATATATATTTATATATATATATAAAACCTAATATTTAGATATAAGAACAAAGCCGATCAAGTTGGGGTTAAAGTAATTCAGAACACAGGGGTAAGAAAGAGAGTGTCTATATTTTAGAACCACACATACTCTTTGAGACCAAAGGAAGAAACTTTTGTTTGGTCTGGAACTGAAATTTTCTGTGGCGTAAAATCTAACTTAACCTGTCTGCATAGCTCAATTGAACAACTGAAACACAGGGAGCCCAGAATAAGAAAGAGGTTCTTTAATCCTATTTAGATTGTAATGCCTGGATACATCCTAGAGTATATTAAGCAGATAATCAAAAAGTATTGGCAAAGTCCCCTGCGGGAGAGGAGAAAGAATGTGGAAATATTAAACCTTACCATCAGGGAATCCGCTGATGCTTTGTCAAACTTTAGGGACACCCAAATCAATAGGCCATGCCCTCGATCATGAGGTTTACTCTTGTGAAGCTTATGTAGTAGCAGAGAAGCTTAGACTACCTATAGGCATGCCTAAGACTTACTTCTGGAGGACCTCTGTGGTTGCTCAGATGTGGCCTCAGTCTCTCTGAGCCCAACTCTGCACGTGAAATCGTTGCCCTCCCAGCTACGTGGGACATGAAAGTCTCTCCGGCAATGTGGGAGATGACTCCCAGGAATGAATTCAACCCTGGCACCATGGGGTCAACAATTTTGTCCTGACCAAAAGGGGGAAAAGAAGTATAATTAATAAAGTATCAGTGGCAGAAAGAGTTCAAATAGAGCCGAGAGGCTACTCTGGAGGTTGCTCTTACGCAAGCTTCAGTTAGACATTGCTACCCATCATAACCTGCCAACCCCCAACCAGGACCATTCCAACCAATCCTAAAGCACACCTAGGACAATATATAAGATTCCACAAGGGTTCCCTGCACTAGGGTAACTTTCCAGAAACTGACAACCTCCAGATGGGTCCCTGGTCCAGATAAATCCTGAAACCTAGAGGGCCCAGCCTCTCCAGAACATCAGCTAGTTTCATCTTCTTATCCCATATTAGCACCAGACCCTTCCAATATGGAAAATTTAGAATGGCCATAGCCCAAACACCCTTAAAGAGTGGGATGGAAAGATCAAAAGTGATGGTGGAGTTATACAGAAAAGATAGGAATAAACAAATGAATATGATTGCTGAATCATTAAATTGATAAGTCTTTTAGTCTCAAGTATCTTAGAGCAGCTAGAAGCAAAAACCTAAAATTATAGAAATGTAATCCATGTCAAACTCTGAAATATGTTCTGCAACTAATTGTGGTGCTGTGCTTTGAAATGTATTGCTTTTTTGTGTATATGCTATTTTTCACAAAAAAAAGAAGGAAAAAAGTCAATTGTTATGATAAAAAATATTTAAGCCCTCTAGCCTCCTATGCTCTGTAGCAGCTAGAAGGAAAAATATGAGAGAACGGTATGGTAGCTCATGACACTCTGGGATCTGTCCTGTAACTACTTTTTGAAGAGTGCTTTGAAAACTATTGCTTTTCTATTTATTTGCTTTGTATATATGTTACACTATACAATAAAAAAAATACTCATTGGAAAAAAAAAGATTCAGTTCAAGTGATGCATCCTCTCTCCCAAAACCATGTAAAATCAGTTCTTTCCACATATATGTTTATAAATTTTTCTATAATATTTTACTTCACTTATAAATTTACCTGCCTATCTATACTACGTGAGAGAAAGAGCCTCATTCCCCAGCCCCAGAATATGGTAACACCTCAATAAATCCCTGACCAATGAACGAGCGGGTGGGATTTAGATGGGAGATTGTCTGATACTGACTCCATTAGTTGCCCTATATGGATAACATTTATCATTCAGTAAAATGAAACAACAGTACCAACTCTGATGTAGGACTTTTCTGAAGATAATTATAATCAATGAAGTTTATGGAATACATACAGACTATGCCAAATAACAAAGAACATTTTAAAATCATTTTTACAAAAACACTGAAGGATGGGTATTAACATCTCCATAGTATATTTTATTAAATTAAGACTCAAAGATTTAATGAAATAACTTTTTTACCATCTAGCAGTGTCTGCTATGCCACGGCCCCTCAGTTTGTGCTACTTCTTTTCCTGCCCGGCTCCTCTCAATCCTAAAACATGAAGGATGAGATCCTAAGGGAAAGGAGGATGCTGCTGCAGAGGAGCTGAATTATAACAGTATTTTATAACTTGCAGGAAGAGACAGCTCTGGGACCAAAGTAGCAATCAGGACATATGGCGTGCGGATTAGCTCCGGATCAGCCCAGCTGGGCTCAGATTAGGGAATTCACGCTCATGCCACTTCCTAGATAAGCCCTTAATTATAGCCCTCTCAGAAGACAGTGGTCAGGTTCTGTGCCTTATCAGGGGATATTTTGGGGGCCAGTGCTGTCAGTTGAATTGCAGTAACAACAGCAGCTGCAGTGGTAATAGTACAGCAGCTGCGGTAATATCAGGAGGAGAAGCAGCATGGACTACACCCTCTAACTGCTGGAGACTATCTAAGCATTTACATGAACAGACACATATCATCCTTGTGAGAGATTTACTGTTATTTTCCACACATCGCAAGTTGACTTCCACTTCTAACCAAGAGGAATTTACCCTCCTGCCTGAACCAACTAAAACAAAATAGGCAAAATATATGACACAATGGTTTTCAAGACACTGTGAGACAGGTATATGGAAGACAGTGATCCCTGAGAGACAGGAAACAAATGAAATGCGCCTTGTGATTGCCCCAGCTTATCAGTGGCTGCTCAGGCCAAGGGGTCCAAAGGGGTGCCAGGGGGATCCAGAACTCCTTTAGCTGAAGGTACAGAGCTGAGTGCAAAGGGAGACCAAGGCAAGTCAAGTTTTCTGGACAGAGTACTGGAAAGAAGACAGCATAACAAAGAGAGAACTATGGGGCTTTGCAGAGATTCCCTCTTGAATATTCAGCTCCCACAGGATGGAAACTAACCCAAGGATTGGGAAGGGATTAAAGGGAACAGTACCCAGTGCTTGTACATATCCAGGAATGCTATCTATGCCCATAAGACAGGTTGGAAGCCCTCACATGCCAAGGGGCACTGACGAGGGCACTCAGAAGGGCCTTGCTTAATAGTGAGGAATAACTAGCCTGAGATGAAACAGTGCTGTAGCCCCACTTAAAAATTCTTAAAACCAAGACCCAAAAGGATAAGATTGTTTTCAAATAGCATAACTGCATCCCAGAAAAAGCCCAAGAGGATTTATAGGAATACAGTATTATCTAGCACCCAACAAGGTAAATTCAAATGCCTGACATTCAGTGAAAAATTACCAGCAGACAAAGAAGCAGTAAAATATGACCCAAAATGAGAAGAAAAATCAGAAGTAACCCAGAACACACAGGCATGTTAAGATAAACAAAAACCCTGTAACCGTTATTATGACAGTTATATATTATCTATTTCCAAATATTAGTTACATGGAAGATATGAAATAGAGCCAAAATTAACTTTTAGAGATGAAAACTACAATATGTGAAATGAAAATTACACTGGGTGGAATTAACAACAGATTAGGCATTACTGACCAAAAGCTTAATGATCTTGAGAGAAACAGTAGCAATTGAAAATGAAAGACTGAGAGCAAAAAATAAGGAAGAATGAAATTAATACTCATAATAAGCTGTGAGACAAATATACACAGTCTTAAATAGGTGTATTGGGATCCTTGAAGGAAAGAGAATGAGAGAAACAGAAAAAATACTTGAAGAAATAGCCAGAAATTTCTAAGTTTGAAAGCTCAACTAAATACAAGCACAAGAAACGTGATGAAAACTATACCAACACACGTCATAATTAAATTACGCTCAAAACCAATGATAAAGAGACTTTATCATCTTAAAAGCAGCCAAAATAAAGACACATTAAGTACAGAGGAACAAAGTTAGGATGACAGCAGACTGCCTAAAACAAGGCAAGGAAGACAATTGAGCAACATCTTTAGACTACTAAAAGAGGAATTCTGTACCCATCACAAATGCTAAAAAATAAATGTAAACTAAGATGTTTTTAGAAATAAATACCTAAAAGAACTCATCACCAGCAGACCCACATTACAAAAAATATATATTACAGGGAGTCCTTGAAGCAGAAAGAAATTGACATCACATGAAAAATCAGGATTTACACAAAAGAATTAGTAGGGCCTGAAATTTAACTGCATGAGTAAATAGGATTTTGTTCTTACTGACAAAAATAATAATAATGTAATGTGGTTATTATAGCATGTAGAAGTAAAATGTATGACAATAATAGTACAAATGGCCGGAAGGAAAAAATGGGAGTACACTATTTTAAGATTCCAATACTATAAGTAAGGTGATATAATAACTCCTAAAGATAGATTGTGACAAGTTAAAGATGTATTCTATAAATCTTAAAATAACAAAACAGAGTCATTTCTAATAAGCCAACTGAAGATATAAAATGAAATCATTAACAAAATACACCAAAAGAAGACAGACAAAGAAGAAAAGAAGAATAAAGAACAGATGCAGCAAATAGAAAACAAGCAGCAAAATCGCATTAAATATAAATGGTCTAATCACTCCAATTAAAAGTCATAGATTATCATATTTAATAAAAAGCCAGATCCATCTATGTGATGCCTTCAACAAATGCCCATTAAATATAAAGACACAAATAGGTTAAAAGTAGAAGGATCAATAGAGAGAGACAGTACTCATATTAGAAAGGAAAGTTGAGATGGCTGTATTAATATCATTCAAACTAGATTCCAGAGTAAAGATTGTTTCCAGGTCATTTAGAAAATTCATTTCAAAATGATAAAGTTAAAAATTCACCAGGAGATCATAACAATTCCAAACTTTTCCTCACCTCATAACAGAGCTTCAAAATACGTGTAGCCAAAACTCATAGAACAACAAAGACAAATATTCAGATTATAGTTGGGGATTTCAATACATTTTACAGGTGAATTGGTCTAGCCATACACAAGATAATCAATTGAACCCTTGCAGTCTGACTCCAGCACCTGTATCTTAAAAGAGGATTCTCTACTTTGACCAAAGTCCCAGCTGATTTCATATTTTCTTACATTTCTTTGTTTGTCTGTTGTAACAACATTAGAAAAGAAGATCATCGCTAAGCAGAACAGAAACCAAAAGAAGAGCCAGCTAAGGTTTCATCCCATCATTTTCAGGAAAGCTGAAAGTTGAATATTATGCTATGGTTTCAAGAAAGAGTGGACTTTAATCCACATCATACACAAATATAAATTCCAATCAAACTGAAGATATAAATATAAAATAGGAAAATAATAAAGGAAAAATTTTCACTTTCTTTTTTGGAAATGAGTTACCTAGGAAATTCAAAGGATTCCGTGAAATAACTTTGCTTACAACTATTGACTTAGGTAAGAAAACTTTTTCCAAAATTATTTTATAAGACTAATGTCTTACCTACACCAACCATAGGGAGTTAGAAAATGCAAATTTAAATACTTAAACATCTGCATTTATCTACACTCCCTCTCGAAGTCTCTATGAAGTAACAGTAGAAGCACTTTCTTTTGTTTCATTTTCAATGTCATAAACCCACAAAGACAGAAAATCAGAGAACAATGACATTTGGAAGTTGGAAGCAGGTGCCAAATGATAACTAGTTTATGAGATCTAAGAAAGCTGACTTTTAAGCCAGCAGTGGGATAGCAAATATGCCACCTGATCCACACCATCAAATTTCCCCAAAGTTCAAGAATTAAAGCACCAGCAAAGATGATGGAAGTGAAGAAATGATGGACTAAAAACAGGAGGATTCATTCAAA
>PVIY010028164.1:0-33412 GCA_004026745.1 Myrmecophaga tridactyla
TGGCTTCTTCTTCATGGCCTCAGCCTCCTTCTTCCTCAGCTCTGCGAAGATGACATCGAAGAACTCCTTCTCGGCTGTGCTGACCAGCTCCTCCAGGTTGACCGAGCGCTCCTCCTCCTTGGAGTCCTCCTCCTTGCCCTCAGCCTTGCCTTTCTCCTTCAGCCGCATCTCTCGGTGCCTCGCCTCCAGGATCTTCTCCCGCCGCGTCTCACGTTCAAACATCTGGGCCCAGGGATGGGGAGGCCGGTGGGGGGAAGGGGCCAGGCAGGGCCTCCTGAGTTCTGCTTGCTTTACTCAAAGCAGCCCCCAAAGGCAGGAACACAAGGCAGGGCAGAGGTGCCAAGCGGCCTAGCTCAAAGGAGTGCCAGGTATGCAGACTGCAGTGGGCAGAGCGGGCAGCATGCTGGCCTGGGCCCACTGAAGGACTGGGAGGAGGACACTCTCACAAGTAGGGCCTCAGTACCGAGGACTTCAGTCCCGCGGTGTGGGCCATGGGTCTGGGGAGGTGGCCCCAGGGCTGCTACGGGGAGGGGCAGCCGGGATCTCAGTCCTGCCATCCCTTCCACAGGGGCAGTCTCCTTCCATCCTTCTTCTCTTTGGGGTTCTACTAAACTTGCATTTGAAAGGTTCTACTGCAAGATCCATCCATCCATCCATCCATCCATCCATCCATCCATCCATCCATCCTTCCATCATCTTGTTGGAAACTAGACAAACTAACCAAGCAAACCACTTTGATCTGCAGCTGAAAACCTGGAGGCTGGAGAAGTAATGGGACGTGCCCAGGACCCCAGCTTCCCCTGCTCATCAGTGGCTGAGCGAGTGTGCATTCAGACTCTCCGAATTCCCCTTACACTGACTGCCCCTTCCAGGACACCACATTCCCCGGCCCCAAGTCACCCATTTCCCCCGAGGCGGTGGGAAGGGACAGGCGTGTCCTCTGACTGGCCTGCTCGGCCATGGAGATGGGAGCGGCCGCGCCCAGCCCCGGCACTTACGGAAGAAGCTATGTTCTTCTCGTTCCTCTGGAGGGTGCAGAGCCCGTGGGAGACCTCCAGCAGGGTGGTGGTCCCCAGCCGTGAGCCGCAGGCCAGGAGACCCCCGCTGTCCTGCACACGGAGGCTGAAGAGGGCCTCGTCACACACCTGACTGGGGCCAGCACGACCCAGGCGGGGAGGAGACAGGAACAGCTACATTCACCCACCCCTGCCTGGCAGTGGGGTGGGGGTGGGTGGGCTTAGCCACGTTGCCCTGTTCCAACCCCCTCAATGCCTCCCCATGACCCACAGGGCCAGGTTCAATCTCCTGAGAGTGGTCAACAAGCCCCTTTGCCACCCAGCCCGGTCTCCCATCCACCCCCACCCTTCAGCCATGCCCCCCCCCCACGCCCTTCCATGGCCCCAGGCCTGCCCGGCTCAGCTCTGTTTGCGCGTCTGGACAAGCACTGGGGCACAGCCAGCGTGTGACCCATGCAGAGGCCAGCCCATGGGTGCTGGTGCCATGTCCATCACCGCCCCCCATCCCCCCCACGGCCCCCGCCCTGGACGGGCCCTAGATGGGTGCACAGGAGGGTGGACCCGACCTTCAGGCTGAGGGCTGGGTCGCACTGCTTGAACGCAAAGTCCCAGATGTCCAAGGTCCCGTCCATCTTGGTGGTGAAGAAAACGGCCGGCCTCACTGGGCTCCAGGCGCCGTCGGTGAGGTAAGCCATGTGGTACCTGGGGGGCCGGTGACAGTCAGGGGCAGGCCAGGGGGTGCTGCCCACCCAGGATGCTGCTGCGCCACAGCCGCGCCCTCCCTGCCCTCGGGCCGCACTTGGCAGGACTCTGGGTGCTGCGCCCCTCACACCGCCCAGGCCACAGGCAGCCGTTCCCCAGCTAAGGGGGAGCTGAACGGGGCCAGCAAAGGGCACGGCCAGAAAAGTTCAAGGTATTAAGAGTGCCAGCCTTCCCACTTGGGTTAATCTAAACTTTCTGGAGGGAACATCGGACATGTGAAAAATAAATAAGCAAGCAGCCAGTAGTAAAAACGTAAAATGGTGGAATTGTAACCCATTCCAAACTCTGAAAACTGTGCTACAACTAATTGTTGCGTTGTGCTTTGAAATTTAATCGTTTTTTTATGTATGTTATTTTTCACAAAAAAAAGAAAAAAAAGTCGATTGTGATGATAAATGCACAGTTATATGAAACATTGATTGTATGCTTTGAATGATTACATGGTATGTGAATATATAACATATATCAATAAAATTGCATTAAAAGAAAAAAATTAAAAATAAATAAATAAATAATAACAAAAATTACCAAGCCAAATAAACAAATGAGCCCCCGCACACACACACCCAGTGAGGTTACAAGTTTGCCGCCAAACCCCTTCTTCTCTCCCCAGCAATGCAGTTGTAGCTGGGCCCACAGTGGCCAAGCCAAAGACTACATTTCCCAGCCTCCTTTGCACCAGGAGTGTTGAGAGCTTGGCCAAGATGGGAAAAATGATCAGAACAAACAAAACAGGAGACAGGCTGTGGGGTTTCGGGTCCTTTGAGAAATGAAGCTGAGAAGGACGTGCCCTGGGGTAGGGCTGCTAGATACAATATAGGCCCCCTGCTCAGTCTGAATTTGACACAAGCAACGAACGCTTTTTTAGTGTAAGCATGTCCCAAACTTGTCATGTGATATACTTATACTAAGAAAAAAAAATCATTTTCTGTCTGTTTGAAATTAAAATTTAACTGGGTCTCCTGTATTTTAATTTGCCAGATCTGCAGGGGGAGAGCAAGGGGAGGCCCGGGCTCCAGAACGCAGGCTCCCCCACTCCCTTCAGGAGCAAGCCCCAGGAAGGCCTAAGGAGAGGCGCTCTGCCGGTGCCCCACGCCCTCTTCTTTCCTTTAGCACACACTCAGTGGAAGCCGGCTGAGTCCAAGGAATGTTAGGGAGCCTCCAGAAGGTTTTGGGGAGGGACCCACTTTCCAAACTCAGAACCCGAATAAGTGGTGCAAGAGTCCTCTAACATGCCATGGGACCTGGAACCAAGCATGGACCCTTTCTGGTCATCCATTTCCACCTCTAGAAAACGAGCAGACTGGATGACAGTTTTGTTCCTTGAAAGCAAGGATTGACTTTGGGAGCTCATTCTGCGTCGAACCCGAGATCTAATGTATCAGAACTTCCAGGGGTGGGGTTGGGTTCCTGGAATGAGGATTTTGAAAAATAACTTCTCCCAGATGATGCTGACACCGCTAGATTGTGGAGCCACTGGAGCCAAAGACACTCATCAGGGTCCATCCTGGCATGGGCATTATGGCTGTGTAGGAGTCCGTGAGCTGGAAAGTTTGTGCAAGTGAGTGCTGGGCGAGAGGGCAGCACTCCCCCAGGCCCTGCTCTGGTCTCTTGGTGCAGCCCGCTCTGTGGCATTTCTGTAGGGTGTGGCTTTGCCTGGCCCACCCAGGGGCAGCGGGATGATCCTGGGGCTTCACTCCCACCGCATCCCCTCAATTGCTCTCTGGGCAATCTGGCCAAGATTCCACGCCTCTCTGATCTGACTGCTGGGCTCACAGCTCTGCCACAAGCACCCTCTCGGTTTCTCTCCGCCTATCCTGGCAGGGGAGGGGACCTGAGACCAGCCTGTCTTCACAGCATTGCCAGGCATTGAGCTGCCAAGCTTCCTGGGTTCAAATCCCAGCTCAGCTCTTCACATAGGGTTGCTTGGAGGATTACAAAAATCAACCCATGGCCGTTACTACGACCAGCCCAGGCTGTTTCAAGCTTGTTACTTAGTGAAGTGGCTAAAATCAGGCCACTTCCTAACTCAAGATCCAGTGTTTGCAGGTGGGGGGTGGGGTGTAGGGAAAGGGCAGGCGTGATTGTCTCCAACTTACACGGGAGCACTCCTAGGCAGGGCTGGGTGCCTCCCACCCCCAGGTGCCCCTCGTACTTGGTCCACATGATGGATGACTCCCGGCTGTCTTCTGACCAGATGCGGGCTGTCCAGTCGCCGACGGTCAGGAAGTTCTTCGGATAGAAGGGGTTTCTCTGCAGGGCGTAGATGGGGCCGTGGTGCCCCGAGTAGGTGCATACGATCTTCTCGGCTGGCGTCTTGGCCTTGCGGTTGCAGGAGACGACGATGCCCTGTTCTGTGCCCACCATGAACTTGGTCGGCTGTGGAGGAAACGGCGGCCTGGGGCTGAGCCGGCATGCACGGGGCCCGGCTCAGCGGCGTCTGCAGGCGTTGGCAGGGCCCTTGGCTCAGGCTGGTTCCCCCTCCCAGGGAGCTGTACCCCTCTCCCTAGTTGCGTCCGATCCCATCCTTCCTTAGATTTCGCCATAAAGATCATGGCCCGGAGAGGGAACGTGGCGTGGTCCAGGTCACTCGCAAGTGGCAGTGGCATTTGGCCGTGGCACTGTCTGCGTTGGAGGTCCCTGCTCCGTCATCCCTTATAACTCAGAGCAGGGGCCACAGGCACCCCGCAAACCACCCGGAGGTCGGGCTTTGAATGGTCTCCCTCACTGGCCTGTGAGCTCCTGGAGGCAGAAAGCCTGTCTCACTCGATCCCTTAGCCGGGGACCTGGCACACAGGTGTTTCTCAGCATGTGTCTGTGGATTGCACGCGTGAAGGAGGATCTCCTGGCCAGTGCTCCCGCCTGAGGCTGCCCTGCCCTGCACACCACTTGTGGTGTGACCACACGATCCACATGGGCAGGACCCAAGCCTCCATCGGGGCTTCCAAGCCTTCCATGCCCAGAACAGAACGTCAGCTTGGCCAGGGAGGGGAGGGGCCGGGCTGGACGAGCAGAGGGCCCAGGGAAGGCCTTGGCAAACAGGCTCGAGGGCCCCGTGGGTGGCCACGCCACCCCTGCGGAGACCCGGGTTAGGGCCCTCCCTGACACTGTCAAGCATCAGAGGGGAATGGACCTGCCTCTGGGGTCCCGCCTGCCCCCTTCTGGCCCCGTGAGCAAAGCCACAGCCGCGCACCCCTCCAGGAGGAAGGGGGTTCTCATCCGGCTGAGCCCTAGCTGGGCCTGGGGCGAGGAGGCCACGCACACAGCCACCACCACCAGGGGGAGCAAGGGGGCCCCGGAAAGTCAGCCCCAGAGACCCGCCGCCCTGAACAGGCGAGGGGGGCCGCAGAGCACCCCAGGGCGCAGAGGATGGAGGTCTGGAATGGGCTCTCGACATCCCTGGGCCAGATGCCCCCCTAGAAGTCCCTCCGAACCAAACAGTGGAGGAGGCCGTTCAAAATACACCCAGAATCCGGCCGCTTCTCCCCACCTCCGTGGCTCGCCCCGGCCCCAGGCTCCTTCTCCCCTTCTCCTCCCCCCGGGGACACCGCCACCACCACCTGCCTGGTCTCCCCGCCTCACCCCGTAACAGCACGCCGCCTTCTCAGCTCACGACGGATGACACACCCTATGGCGACCCCAACGGACCACCCACGCGCATAATCCCCTCTGCGTGACCTGCCCCCACCCAGCAGGTTCGCGAAGGCAGGGGACTGCTGCCCAGGGCTGCGTGCCCCCACGCAGACTCATCTAAGCAGAGAAGTCAGCTGCCCTGCTGGGGGAGGGCCTGGGAGGGGGCCATGTGGCACGCGACTGCAGGGGTCACCCAACAGCCACGCGGGCCTGGAGGGGGCCCGCTGAGCAAGGACCCGGCCCGGCCGACACGCTGGTCACACCGACAGGGGCACCGGGCAGAGGACCCTGCCAGGCCTGGACTCACAGCCCATGGACCCTGAGAGGTGATACATATCTGTATCTGTCGTTTTAAGCTGCCAAATTTGTGGTAATTTGATATGAAAAAAGGTAGAAAACTCATACACCGATCTTTGTAAGGTGTTAAGTCAACCCACGTCCCCTCTGCTGGGAACCCTGCCCCAAACGAAAGCTCTCTGTGCTCTGCCCCCGCCAGCCCTCCTCCCTCCCCATGCTGCAGCCCCCAGGCTCTTTTGCTGGCTCTCGAACACACCAGGCTCTCTGCCTGCTCAGGGGCTTCGCTCAGCTGGGAAAGCTACCCCTCGGGGGTCTGTTTGGCTAAGTCTCACTTCCTTTGAGGCTTGACTTGAATCTCATCTTTGCAATGAGGTCTCCCCAGATCGCCAACCCACTACCCCCAGACCCTGCTCTTCGTTTCTCCCCTCCTTCCACCTCCTAGCAGACAGTGCATTTTATTTGTTTGCCATCCTCCTCGCAGCTAGAACACAAGCTCCCTGCGGGTAGGGGCCTTGGCCTCTTCTGATCACGGATGTGTCCAATATGCCTAGAACAGTGCCTGCTGGGAGTGGGAGCTCAAAAAGTATTTTTGCATGACTGAATAACGTGAAACCTGATTTCAGGAGGGGGCCCCTACCCCTGTCCCCAGCTAACCCCCCACCCTGCCCACACCACTGATTCCCCTCTGGCGGGCAGCAGCCTGGGAGGAGCTGCAGTCCTTCAAAGCCGGGTGCCACTGGGGTGTCAAAGGAACTGGCAGAGAGGCAGCTGGAGAGGGCAGAAAAAGCAAGAGACCAAGCCAACTGCAGGACTCCTGCAAGCTGGCAAGGGAGAGAACTGCCCAGATCCCAGCGGCTCGCCCTGCCATGCCTGGGGGCTTCCTGGTGGCTGGGGGTAGAGACCCTGGACTTTGGAGTCAGAGCTCGGCTTGGAGTTCCCACATCATCCCATGTTACTCACCCTCACTAAGACTCATTTTGTTTATCTGAAGCATAGGATAATAACGTTACCTCACCAGATGGCCATGGGTGATTACATAAGTGCATCGTGTAAGGCAGACGGAGCGTCTGCCACCGTGTGCACTCTGGGTGGGGGGAGTGGCGTGGAGGGGGTGGGCGGCTAGCAGCGGCCTGGAAGTTCCCGCTTACAAGACAGAATATTTTTCCTGAGTCCTCCCCATCCTCCTCCGCACCCCAGGGGTGCAGGGTCAGTGAAATCGTCTTCTACCTCATCCCAGCCTTGGGGGCCCACCAGGGCAGGGGTGAGGCCAGAGCACCTCCTACCAACAATGCCACGGGATCTTAATGCAAACAAGCAGCTCCCTCAAGGGGGAGGCCAGCACTGGGCCTCAGTGGGGGGCAAATCCAGAGCCCACTGACCAAGAGCTATCAGGGAAAGCTGTTTTCTTGCTCTAGAGGGAGCTTTCATTCGCTGCTTCTAGAAGCTTCCCTCTTCTGACACCTTAGCATCACTGCTCAACCCCGACAGTTCCTTCTCGCGCCTTCTCAGGCTCTAAAAGCTGTAGCTGTGCCCATGCTCTTGTTTTCCCAGCACCCCGCACTGCCCCAGAAGAGACCACCAGCTCAGGACCCTTCGCCAAGCAGAGGCAGGCCCTGGGGTGGAGACCAGGCCTGCCGGTGCTCCTGGGCAGGGCTCATCCCACAGAATGGGGCTTTCCTGGGATCCCACCCTAGCCATAGGACAGCCCAGCACCCACCCGGGACCCCGTGTGGCTTTGTGGAGGGGGCTCTGCTGCCCCCTGCTGGAGCCTAGCTGCAACAGCCTTCAGGTGCCGGGCGAGCAGGAGGAACAAGGCTCAGCCCAGGTTCAGCCTCCGCCGGCTCCAAAGCCTCCCACCCTCCAGCCAGGCCCTTCGCGTCGGGCCACGGAAGTCAGGGGAGGCCGAGGAAGGGCACTCACCAGGGTCGACTCGAACTCCAGGGAGATGGCCCCCAAGGCATTTTCCAGCAGCTCCTTTCTTGTAATGTCCATGATGACCACCTCTGTGGGCTCGCTTATCTTCCGGATGTCCCACCACATGACCTGCGGGGGGCATTGAGGTGCCAGGGCCCTCCGTTCGCCTGGCGTCTGCTTTCCCCACTCCCTCTGCCTAGCAACAAGCGTTTAAGACTCATCTTCCATGGGCCAGAACACGGGTCCTAGAGGGTCCCTGAGGGGGTCTCCAGACTCTGGGCAGACAAGAGATAAAGATAACGAGTAATCCCTATCTGAGACCCCCTTGGTGGGCAGCATGGCTGATAGCAGCTATACGAGGCAGGAACCATGGGGCAGGGGCACAGCTGGGGCTGTGAGCGATCAGGGAAAGCTTTTCACTGTCCACCTGTTGTACCTTTGGGATTTTGTGTTCCTCATACACAGATTACATACTATTCCATTGTTGAAATAAAATGTAAGGGGAAATGTTCCCCCAAGTGATTCTGATGCGGAATCAGTGATTCCTCTCCTGCCCCCCCCCCCACCTCCCAGGCCCTGCACGTGACTGGTCAGTACCTGCCCATCGGTGGATGCCGAGAAGCACTCGGTGCCCGTCTTGGACTGCAGCCAGATGGTGCCGTACACGGGGTCTCGGTGGCTGAACTCGATGGTGGACAGCTCTGCCACCAGACTTCCCTTCCGTGTGTCCCAACAGGCTGGCGGGGAAGGAAGTGAAGGGGAGAGATGGTGCTACTTCTCTTGGTTTGGCAGGTACGTGGTTTTTTCAGAATCAGAGCTAGGATCAAACTGGCCTGAGATTCCTACCAGCCGTGAAGCCTCTCCATGCAGAGACCCCCAGAGCCAAGCTCTACTCGTTCCCCTGAGCCTCTGTCATGTACTGGGCATCAGACAAGGCAGTGGGGAAGCCTGTGGGAAGAGGACAGGCTCAGTCCCTGGGAAGGCAGGGAGACGTCCCTCGCCTGTGACCGCTGTGGCCAGGGAGCCTTCTGGAGGGAGAGACGGCCAGCTAAGACCGAGCTGAGCCTCAGGACGCAGCAGGCGTGGGGAGCTCGCACAGGCGAGGATCCTGGCAAATCCTGCTGCTGCAGACACGCGTTCATCTGACCCCCTCTGCTTTTGCTGCCTCCTCTGGGAAAGAAACATACGGAGAAGCTTGATCCTTTACTCTGCTCTGTCACTGGGGCTGCGCCTTGTCCGCTTTAGCCAGAAAGAAGTAAAGCTTATATATTTTTTGCCCTGATAGATTTTAGTTTCCTTCTTCAGTGAGTGTAAGGTGAGGGCCCACTCTGTTACTCGGAGCTGTTTCTAGGAAAGCCGGTTTTATAAAACAACAAAATTCAATCTGCAAATTTTTACGTAATATTCCCTCAAATTCAAGGCATTTGCTGCCAGCCCAGCCTGGCCCAGAAATGTGCTTTCTTAGCTAATCCTGCTCAGCTGGAGCAAAGCAGTGCTCGAGGGTGGGTGCCCCTGGGTTCCCTAAAGGTCCTTCTGTGTCCTTCTCACCAGCAGCAGGAGTCCAGAGCTGGGGCTGGTCTGAGCTGCACGAGAAGCCACTGAAAGGGTTTATGAATAATGAGCAATGAGGCGCCTGAATAAATCATGGCAAAGTGGCTCCTCTGCAGGGTTTTAGAGCCCTGGCACCCAAATAATTAGGCGGGGAGATTTATGGGCACCTATATCTGTTCCATTACTTGGCAACTCCTCCCCCACCGAGAGGGGCCGGCGGGTCTGAGTGGGAGGTCAGAGACCCAGGAGGCCAGAGGCAGCCTGGGAGCAGAGTATCTGAGAAGTTGTTGGCTCATTTCTGCTCCTGTTCCCGAAGGGCGAAGGGGGGAAAGAAGAGAGCGAGTGGATGTAAGAGGATGGGAACCCTTCTTCGCTCAAGGTCAAGGCTGGCCTGGCTAGATTCAGGGTGGGGTTGGAGACTGGCTAGGTGCCGGTTTGACAGTATTGTGTACCCCAGAAAAGCATGTTTTAATCCCGATCTAGTCGTGTGGGATTAGCTGTTTCTTTTAATCCTGATTCAATACTGTAGGGTGGAAATTTATGATGAGATTATCACCACAAAAAAATGTGACACGCCCAGTTGTGGGTGTGACCTTTTGATTGGATGGAGATGTGACTCTGCCCATTCAAGGTGAGTCTTGAATAGTTTACTGAGTCCTTTAAAAGGGGAGACATTTTAGAGAGCACTCAGAGCAGATCCAGATGCTGGGAGAACAGATGCTTCAGAACTGACAGGCAGAGCTGATATAAATGTTTGGAGATCGAGACAGAAATAACCCAGGTGCTAAGCAAGGACTCAGAAATAGCCAGAACCTGAAGAGAAGAAATCTCCAGCTCTGGCAGATGCTAAGAGATGAAACGCAGAGTTTTGTCCCGGAGCAGCTCAGTGAAGGCCCACAGACGCTTAGAGAGGAAGCCACTGGCATCAGAAGCTGGAAGCAACACAACTGGGAACAAGGACCAGCAGATGCCAGCCAGGTGTCTTCCCAGGTCATCCTTCCTTGAGCCAAGGTATCCTTCTCTGGATGCCTAAGTTAGAACATATTTATGGCCTGAGAACTGTAAACATGTAATTTATTAAAAGTCATTCCATTTCTGGTATATTGCATTCCGGCAGCTTACAAACTAATACAGGCTACTTCAGGGCTAGGGGTGAGAACAGGCAGGACTTTCATAGCCGGTAGGGGCAGCTTTCTTCCAAGCTCTTCTAAGGATCAAAAAATCATTTTCTAGGTGTGATGACAATGACAATGGCATATAAGAATCTTCAAAAATTTCTCTTCCATAAAAACGAGAAAACTGACAAGAAAAAAAAAAAAAGATCAAAATTAACCTTTTCAGAACTCTGGAAATTATTCAAAGGCTTGCAGCAATTCAATTAGCATCGATTCAAGAAAACTGGCTGAATCTCAGTAAAAATAGCAAGTCTTGTAGCATTTTAACTTGTTAAACTCTACAGTTAACTAGTTAAAACCTTCCACTCTCTAGCTCCATGGCAGTCCTGAAAAATAACAGCCCACAGGTTCAGTGCAAACCAGTAGACTAGCAGATGCTAGAAGAAGCAGAATGGGGTGGGAGATTTTCAAAAGCCACATCCCCCCAAAATTGTCATTATTTGTCCTGTCCAGTGGCTCCCTGGAAGACTCCACTTGTATTTGACTTCATTCAGAGGGCACCCCCAGTTCAAAACCTTTTTATCAGAGCAACTGATGCTTACAATTATCAGTTATAATTACTATATAATTATAACGGCAATCGATTAACTTTGCATCTGTCTTGGGGTTGTGGATAACAGGTGGGGAGAGCAACAGGCTAACCAAAAAGCTTAAAAGGAAAAACTGGAGCATGACATGTCCATAGGGGTTTTGAAAAGTTCCAACAAATTCTTGAAATCTAGGACACTTGCATGTATAGGGCTCTGTGTGTCCAGGGCTGTGGACATGCTCAGGAAGGACCAAGAAAGCCCTCAGCTCTCACCTCTGGCTGACCTTGAAGCACTGGGCAGAGGCTAAGGCAAAGCTGTCAACTGCTCTGGCTGAGTACTGAAGGTCTGCCCCTCAGCCAAGCCTGGGGGATTCATTGACTCCAGGTGATTCAGGAAACCTCTGGGCAATCATTAACTGATCAATAACCAATCAGAGACTTCAGTGGTCACACAGGACAAAGAATACAGACTTTACAGAATTAGCTCAGAAAATTCACTAAACAAATAACTACTAGTAAAAGAGCAGCAACAACAAATCCTTGGAAGGAATAAGAAACTGATTTTCAGAGCTGCCCCACTTTATTTTATAAATGTCAATTTTGAATAAAGAAACAGTTATGAGATATGCAAACAAATAAGACTGTATGGAACATATACAGGAAAAAGAACAATAAAGGGAAACTGTCCCCAAGACAGCCCAGGTGTTAGACATACTAGCAAAGACTTGAACTCAGCTATTTTAAATGTATTCAAAGGACTAAAAGAGATCACATCTAAAGAGCCAAAGAAAGTTTGATAATAGTGTCTTACCAAATAAAGAAATTAATTTAAAAATTATTTCAAAAAATAAATTATTTTAAACAAAAGAACCAAGAAGAATTCCAGAGTTGAAGTATAATAATGGAAGTAAATATTCATTAGAGAGGCTTAACAGCAGATATGATTGGGCAGAAGAATCAGGAACTTTAAAATATGACAATTGAGATTATCCAGGCTGAGAAACAAAAAGAGAAAAGAATGAAGAAAAATGAACAGAGTCTCAAGGGCTGTGGGATGTCATCAAATGTACCACTATACATGCAATGGAAGTCCCAAAAGAGAGGAGCGAGAAAGGAAACAGAGAGAATATTTGAAGAAATAGTGGCTGAAAACTTCCCAAATCTGATGTAAATAGGATAAATTCAAAAACATCCACATCTAGACATATCATAATCAAAGACAGACAGAATCTTAAAAGCAACAAGAGAAAAATGACTCATTATATATAAGGGAACCTCCATAAAAATAAATGGCTAATTTCTTATCAGAAACCTTAGAGGCTAGAAGACAGTGGGACAACATATTCAAAGTAATGAAAGAAGAAAACCCTTCAGTCAAGAATTCAATATTCAGCCTGGATTAAAACAGCACAACAGAAGATAGTGAGGTGTGGAATTTAGTTCGTCCTCCAGAGCAGCTAGAAAGTAGCCAGGAATGGTATGGAACAACTGTTGGGGGACATCAGTGACTGGACACACAGTGCACACCAGCTGTAAGTCTCCTAAGCTGCAGAGACTGATGCCCCTTCCCCACAAACATGGCAGACTGGTTCCCCAGGGAAATAGAAACAAGCCCTACTGGAAGCAGGGAAGGTAGTTCAACCCCAGGGGTTGAAAACAGAAGCAATCTAAGCCCACCCTCTACCTCAGCCTCTGTCTCAATGACACCCCTAGCAGGGAGAGGCTGGTGAGAAGGCACCGCATCACTTTAAGCCAGTGGGGTTTAAAGTGGGCTGACAAGCACTACCCGATAGTCAGGATAGGAAAGCACAGAGTCTAGAGGCTTCAACCTGCTGGGTCTCACCCCCAGGGAAACTTGATGCTGGTTTCACCCTTCTCCTGAGACATGGGACGCTCTCGTCTGGGAAAATCTGACTGGGGTTGATCATATCTGAGGAGATCTTCTTTAAAAAAAAAGTTCCGCATAGGCAGGGAAAGAACCAGAAACACAAGAGCTGAAAAATTCTGATCAGTTAAACAGAAGCTATGCTAGGGGTCTAGAATAAGTTGAACTGAATGCCAAAGAACAGTTAGAGAACAAAGCCATCCAACAAGAAAACCCTAGGTAAAAGAGTGAAAATGACCTTCAGAATAAACTAATTAAGGAAATCTAATGCCTAGACACCAGCAAAAAATGAGTCATACTAGGAAAATCAAAGATATGACCCAGTCAAAAGAACAAACCAACATTTCAAATGAGATATAGGAGTTTAAACAACTAATTAAGGATGTTTAAACAGACATGCAAAATCACATCAAAAATCAAATCAATGAACTGAAGGAAGATATGGCAAAAGAGAAGAAGAATATAAATATATGGGTGAACATAAAGAAGAGCATAAAGGGGGCAGAAAAACTAATGGAGGAAATATTCACTGAAAATTCCTCATCTCTTATGAAAGACATGAAATGACAAATCCAAGAAGTGCAGCACACCCTAAACAGAATAGATCCAAACAGAACTACTCCAAGACACCTACTAATCAGATTGTTGAATATCAAAGACAAAGATAGAATTCTGAAAGCAGCAAGAGAAAAGCAATCCATCAAATACAAGAAGCTTGATAAGACCATATGCAGATTTCTCAGCAGAAACCATGGAGACAAAAAGGCAGTGGTATGAGATATTTAAGATTCTGAAAGAGAAAAACTGCCAGCAAAGAATTCTATTGCCAGCAAAAATGTCCTTCAAAAATGAGGGGGAGTTTAAAATATTTTCAGACAAACAGTAATTGAGAGTTTGTGACTAAGAGATTGGCTCTGCAAGAAATACTAAAGGGAGCACTACAAGTAGATAGGAAAAGGCAGGAGAAGGCAGTCTGGAGAACAGTGTAGAAATGAAGTCTATCAGTAAAGGTAAAAAGAGAAAAAAAGATTTGACATATAAAATTAAAAACACAAAATGGTAGAAGAAAGTACTGCCCTTACAGTAATAACACTAAATGTTAATGGATTAAACTCCCCAATCAAAAGACACAGACTGGCAGAATGGATTTTAAAAACAGGACTCGTCTATATGCTATCTATAGAAGACTCACTTTAGACTGAAGGACAAAAATAGATTGAAAATGAAAGTTGGGAAAATATATTTCATGCATACAGCAATCAGAAAAAAGCAGGAGTAGCTATACTGATATCCAACAAAATTAGGTCTCCTCAAAATGAAACAGTTTTGTGCATCAAAGAAGTTTGTCAGGAAAAGTACAAAGGCAGCCTACCCAATCTGAGAGAATATTTGGAAACCACATATCAGATAAGAGTTTAATACCCAGAATGTATAAAGAGATTCTACAACTCAGTAACAAAAAGACAAACAACCCAATTAAAACATGGGCAAAAGATATGAGCAGACACTTTTCAGAAGAGGAAATATCAATGACTAAAAGGCTGTTCTAATTTGTTAGCTGCCAGAATGTAATATACCAGAAATGGAATGGCTTTTTAAAAGGGGAATTTAATAAGTTGCTAGTTTACAGTTCTAAGGCCGAGAAAATGTCCTAATTAAAACAAGTCTATGGAAATGTCCAATCTAACGCATCCAGGAAAAGATATCCTGGTTCAACAAGGCCAATGAAGTCCAGAGTTTCTCTCTCATCTGAGAAGGCACATGGTAAACACAGTCATTGTTTCTCCCTTGGCTGGAAAGGCACATGGTGAGCACAGCATCATCTGCTAGCTTTCTCTCCTGGCTTCTTGTTTCAGGAAGCTCCCCAGGAGGTGTTTTCTTTCTTCATCTCTAAAGTGCTGGCTGATGGGCTCTCTGCTTCATGGTGCTACAGCATCCTCTGTTCTCTCCAAATCTCCCATTCTCCAAAATGTTTCTGCTTTTACAGGACTCCAGAAACTTATCAAGACCCACCCAAATGGGTGGAGACATGTCATCACCTAATCCAGTTTAACAACCACTCTTGATTGGGTTACATCTCCAGGGAGATGATCTAATTACAGATTCAAACATGCAATATTGAATAGGGATTATTCTGCCTTTACAAAATGGGATTTCTAGTGTCCATACATCCTTTCAAACCAGCACAAAGGCATATGAAAAGATGCTCAACTTCACTGGCTATTAGGGAGATGCAAATCAAAACCACTATGAGATATCATCTCACATCCACTAAAATGGCCATTATAAAAAAAGAAAATAGCAAGTGCTGGAGAGGAAGTGGAGAAATGGCACACTTATTCACTGATGGTGGGAATGTAGAATGGTGCAAGTGCTCTAGAAGGCAGTTTGGTGGTTCCTTAAGAAGCTAAGTATAGAAGTGCTATATGATCCCACAATCCCATCACTAGGTATTTATTCAGGGGAACTGAAGGTAAGGACACAAACATATACTTTCACACCAATGTTTACAGTGGCATTATTCATGATTTCCAAGAGATAGGAACAGCCCAAATGTCCATCAACAGAAGAATGGCTAAACAAGCTGTGGTATATACATATGATGGAATATTATGCAGCTGTAAGACAGAATAAAGTCATGAAGCATGTAACAACATGGATTAACACTGAGGGCATTATGCTGAGTGAAATTAGCCAGAAACAAAAGGACAAATACTGTATGTATTCACTAATATGAACTAACATGAATGAGTGAACTTTAAGAGTTAAGGTTAAGAACACAGTTTACATCAAAAATCAAATCAACGAATTGAAGGAGGATATAAAGAGGGTAATGGGCAAACAGAAAGAAGAAATCAGAAGTCTGAAAAAACAAATCATAGAATTTATGGGAATGAAAGGCACAGTAGAACAGATGAAAAAAACAATGGAAACCTATAATGTTAGATTTCAAGAGGCAGAAGATAGGATTAGTGAACTGGAGGACAGGACATCTGAAATACAATAAGTAAAAGAAAATATAGGGAAAAGAATGAAAAAGTATGAGCAGGGACTCGGGGAATTGAATGACAAGATGAACCACCCAAATATACATGTTGTGGGTGTCCCAGAAGAAGAGAAGGGAAAAGGAGGAGAAAGACTAATGGAGGAAATTATCACTGAAAATTTCCCAACTTTTATGAAAGAATTAAAATTACAGATCCAAGAAGTGCAGCATACCCCAAACAGAATAGATCCCAATAGACATACTCCAAGACACTTACAAAGGAAAATGTTAAATATCAAAGAGAAAGAGAGAATTTTGAAAGGAGCAAGAGAAAAGCAATCCATTACACAAAAGGGAAGCCCAATAAGACTATGCTCAGATTTCTCAGCAGAAATCTTGGAGGTGAGAAGACAGTGGTATGATATATTTAAGATGCTAAAAGAGAAAAACTGCCAACCAAAAATTCTATATCCAGCAAGTCTGTCTTTCAAAAATGAGGGGAAGACCCTGTCTATGTGGGACATGACTCCCAGGGGTGTGGATCTTTCTGGAAATGTGGGACAGAAATCCTAGAATGAGCTGAGACTCAGCATCAAGGGATTGAGAAAACCTTCTCGATCAAAAGGGGGAAGAGTGAAATGAGACAAAGTGTCAATGGCTGAGAGACTCCAAACAGAGTCGAGAGGTTATCCTGGAGGTTATTCTTATGCATTAAGTAGATATCACCTTGTTATTCAAGATATAATGGAGAGGCTGGAGGGAACTACCTGAAAATGTAGAGCTGTGTTCCAGTAGCCATGTTTCTTGATGATGATTGTATAATGATCTAGCTTTCACAATGTGACTGTGTGACTGTGAAAACCTTGTGTCTGATGCTCCTTTTATCTACCTTGTCAGCAGACGAGTAGAACACATGCTCATGCTGCCTCAGGCCTGGAGAGGGTGGAGCACATCTCTTGGAGTTTGGGGAAAGCTGGCTGCCACCACATGGAAGGGTTGAGCGTGTGCCCCGGAGATGGCAGAGAGCCTGGGTGCAGCCGTGATCCTTGGAGAGGGTGGACCCAAGTAAAAGGTGGTCTCCCTAGTGTCCCCCAAGGTTGCATTTGGAGAGAGGCAGGTGTCTGCATAGGCCCTTGGAAAGGGTGTGACTGCTGCTTTCAGAAGCCCCGAAGATGAATGACTCTCAGACTTTGAAATCTAATGGACTTTGCCCTGCAGGTTTTCGAAACTGTATGGGTCCGGTGACCCCTGTGTTCCTTCCTCCCTATGGAAATGGATATATGTATCCTATGAATGTTCCTCTCTTATATGTTGGCAGTAAATAATGTGTTCTGAGTTTTACAGGTCCAGAGCCAGAGGAGAATTTTGCCTTAGGACAGACCATGCCTATAATTAACTTTGATGAGATTTTATACTGTTTCTAACTTTGTATTGTATTTGTATGATTATTGAAATGGCTTAAGGTTTTCTAATACTATTATGGAATGGATGTAGTTTGCATTTGGAACGAGCATGTCTTTTGGGGGTCCAAAGGGTGGAATGCGCCTGTTTGAATCTGTGGTGGACCTCAGAAAAGCCATGTCTTTTAATCCTCATTCAATATTGTTGGGTGGGAGCATTTTGAGTGTTCCCATGGAGATGTGACCCACCCAATTGTGGATGGTAACTTTTGATTAGATGATTTCCATGGAGATGTGTCTCCACCCATTGTAGGTGGAGTTGCTTACTGAAATCCTTTAAAAGAGGAAAAAACCCTTTTGTGGAGCCACAAGAAAGCCAGCAGATGCCGCCATGTTCACCATGTGCCCTTCCAGCTGAGAGAGAAATATTGAACTTCATCGGCCTTCTTGAACCAAGGTATCTTTCCCTGGATGCCTTAAATTGGACATGTCTATAGACTTATTTTAATTGGGACATTTTCTCAGCCTTAAAACTGTAAACTAGCAACTTATTAAATTCCCCCTTTTAAAAGCCATTCCATTTCTGATATATTGCATTCTGGCAGCTAGCAAGCTAGAACAAGCTTTTACAATGTGACTGTATGATTGTGAAAAGAAAATCAAAATGATTCTTTAATATAAAAAAGAATTCAATATCCAGCAAAACTATCTTTTAAAAATTAAGAGAAATTAAAGGATTAAAATTAATTCATCCTTTAAAAATTAAAGATACTAAGTTAGTAATTTGTCACTAGGAGACCTGCCCTACAAGAAATACTAAAAAGAGTCCTACGGGTCACTGGACAAATGCTAGCAAATTGAATCTAATAACATACAAAGAGGTTATATATCATGACCAAATGGGATTCTTTCCAGGAATGCAAGGTTACTTCAACATGTGAAAATCAATCAGTGTAATACACCATGTTAATAAAATAAAGGACAAAACACTCATGATCATCTCAACAGAGACAATGACCAACAGCCTTTCATGACAAAAACACCCAACAAACTAGGAATAAAAGTGAACTTCCTCAACCCGATAAAGGGCATTTATGAAAAACCCACAGCTAACCTTATACTCAATGGTGAAAGACTAAAAGCCTTCCCCCTAAGATTAGAAACAAGTCGAGGGTGTCTGCTCTCACCGCTTCTATTTGACATTGTACTGGAGTTCTAATGAGGACAATTAGGCAAGAAAACAACAACAAAAAGACATCCCGATCACAAAGGCAAAAAATAAAATTATCTCTATTTGCAGATGACAAGATTTTATATACAGAAAATCCTATGACATCTAGAAAAAAAAACTATTAGATTTAGTAAATAAATTCAGCAAGGCTCCAGGATAGAAGATCGATATACAAATATTTGTTGTATCTACATAGCAGCAATCCACAACCTGAAAATGAAATTAAGTAAACAATTACATTTACAAGAGCATCAGAAAGAAAAAAATACTCAGGAATAAGTTCAACAAAAGGAATGTAAGACTTGTACATTGACAACTACAAAACATCATTGAAAGAAATTAAAAAACCTAAATAAACTGAAAGACACATTGTGTTCATGAATCAGAAGACTTAATATTGTAAAGATGTAATATTCCCCAATTATTCTACAGGTTCAATGCAACCCCTATTAAATTTCCAGCTGCTTTTTATTTTTATTTTTTTGTAGAAATTAGTAAGTTGATCTTAAAATGTATATGGAAATGTAATGGACCCAGAATAGCTTAAAGAATCTTGAAAAAGAAGAATGAGTTGGAAGATTCACACTTCCTGATTTCAAACTTGCTGCAGAACCACCACAATCAAAATTATTTGGTATTGACATAAGCACAGTAATATAAATCCATGGAATAGAACTGAGAGACCAGAAATAAACGCACATACCTATGCTCAATTGGTTTTCTACAAGGGTAACAAGACAATGGAACAGGGAAAGAACAGTCTTCAAAAAATGGTATGGGGACAATTGCAAAAGTATGAATTCAGATCCTCACCTCACATCATTTACAAAATTTAACTCAAAGTGGATCAAATGTGGAAACCAAAACTATAATACTCTTAGAAGAAAACATAGGTGCAAACCTTCATGACCTTGGAACAAGCAACAACTTCTTAGATCTGACACCAAACACATAAACAAGAGAAAAAATAAATTGGACTTTATCAGAGTTAAAAATAAAAAAACTTCTGTGTCCACTTTCAAGAAACTGTGGACAATCCATAGGATGGGAGAAAACACCTGCAAGTCATATTTCCCTTATAAGGGTCTAGTGTCCACAATACATACAGATCTCACAGTTCAATAATAAAAAGACAAATCACCCCATTTAAAAATGGGCAAAGGACTTGAAGAGACATTTCTCCACCAGAGATACACAAATGGCCAATAAGCACATGAAAAGACGTTCAGTGTTATTAGTCCTCAGGTGTGTGATACACAGAGCATCTCCCACCTGGCCGAGGACTGACATCGCCCCTGCCCGCCTCCGCCTCCTCGGGCGTCCCCCGCCACCCCCCAACTCCCTGGAGGCACGTGGAGCTTTCTTTGGCTGCTATAAACTTGAACACTGCCCGCCCTGAGCGCATTTTGTTTTGCAAATAAAGTGCACACCCAGATGTTTTTCCCAAAACTTGCATGCATGACTCTGGCATTCAGCCACCTTTATCCCAGCCCTATATAATCTAAAGAGCAGTTGCTCTGGGTGCAGACCTTTTTGGGTGAATTTTTGCCATCTTTCTGTCCATTGTGAGGTAGCTGCAGCTCTCTGTACCTAAGTTCCCCTAATAATGCTTAAGGACTCACCCTCCCTCCTCATTATGGGACAGTTTGAGGCAATCTTAGCTGGGTCTCCCCCTATTTCTTCTTTCAGGGTGCGTCCTGCCTCTGGTTCGCTGGTTCACAAGACACAACTTTAGGGAAATGCAAGTTAAAGCCACAGTGAGGTGCCATTCACATCCTAAAGGAAGGTTACATAAAAAAAATACAGAAATAAGTGAGGATGTGGAGAACCTGGAACCCTCATATATTGCCAGTGCAGCCACTCTGGAAAACAGTTTGGCAGTTCCTTAAACAGTTAAGAGCTGCCACGTGACCCAGAATCCCATTCTTGGAAGAGAATTCCCAAGATAATTGAAAACATGTTCATACACAGACTTGTGCATGAATGCTCACAGCAGCATTATTCATGATAGCTAAAAAGTGGAAACAGCTCAAATGTCTGCCAGCTGATGGGTGAACAAGATGTGGTGTTTTCATGCACAGAATATAATTTGGCCATAAAAGAGGAATGAAGCACCCATCTATGCTACAATGTGGATGAACCAATGAACACATGATGCTGATGGAAAAGGCCAGACAGAACAGGCCGGGTGGTTTATGATTCTATTTATATGAAATGTCCAGAATAGTGAGGTATCCAGAACATTCTAATACCAGCGGTATTTTAGTGGTTGCCCAAGGACAGGGGAGGGTAAACTTTATCTGCTATAGGTACGGGGTTTCCTTTTTGAGTGATGAAAATATTCTGAAATAAAATAGTGTGATGGCTCATATATGCTAAACACCACTGAATTGAATACCTTAAGGGATGGATTTATACATTAAGAGGTGATTTATTTATTTCTATCTCAATAGAGATATCTTCCTAAGTATTCCTGCTGAGCTCCACCTTGGACCAATTAAATCAGGATCTCTTGGAGCAGAGCAGAGATGGCATTCTTAGAAAACTCCCTAGGTAAGTTTAAAGTGGCCTGCAGGGTTGAGCATCTCTGCTGCAGGCTCTGTCACCTGTCCATTCCACATCTCAGTGCCATGGGGACAGCGCATGTGCCTCCCTCATGAGAAACACGCCAGGGCGGGGGTGATGGAGTGTAAAGAAGCAGAGAGGCCTTGGGGAACAGCCAGTAGTTGCCAGGTGGGCCTGTGGGTTAGAGTTGCCAGAGCCTTAGCTTTTCCATGGGAAGCTAAAAATGAAGATTTTTATGGGAAATTGTCCCACTAAAAAATATTGGCTTAAAATTTTGAAAGAAAAGACACCAAGCAGGCCAAGCCAAGCAAATCCACAGCTTGTATCTAGTAAATTTGCATCTTATTTAAGGAAGAAGCATGTAAAGTGAAAACTGGCATAGTAAATATCTAAGTCCTTAAATTAGCCTTAAATCCTTAGGACCTGGGATCCTGGAAGTATAAAACAGTGGCTTTCTTTTTTGGGGGGGTAGAAGCATTGGGGGAAGATGTAGGGGTAAAGGGCAACAGAACAGATTAAAAAAAAAAACAAACCTTTTCCCTCCCTTTTCCCCCCCAAGACCAGCATAAGGTAATATGAAAGGATCAAATGGTTTGTCCCACAGCCACAGCCTGTAACCTCTGGCCTACACCAAACTGTACGAATTTCTTCCTTTGGCACCTGTTGGGACTGAATCCTGCTCCCCACAAAAGGCAGCTCAGATCCCATCCCCTGGTCCCGTGGGTGTGGGCCCATTTATAAACAGGAACTTTGAAGATGTTACTAGTTAGGGTGTGACCAAAACTGAATGGGGGGGGGGTGTAATCCAACACAGCATAAGTCCTCATAAGCAAAGGAAATTGGACATGGAAGAGAACTAGGGGGAGCAGGCAGAAACTGGATATCAACTGAGCCCAGAAGAGAAAGGAGATGTCACCATGTGCAGTGCCATGTGACATGGCAGAAAAAACCAGGAGCTCCATAGATCGCCAGCCATCCAGAAGACATGGGCCCCGGGAGAAAGCCAGCCTGCTAGCTGAAAACGTGAGCCAATAACTCCCGCTGGGAAGCTGACCATTGGGTGGCATTGGTTTGAGCAGCTGGGAAACTAAAACAGCATCCAAAGCCCTTTCTGAGCTGATCCCTGCAAACCCTGCCAGACCAACCTCTGGGGACTGTGCCCTCCCTCAAAGAGTCCAAACTCCTAAGAGTTTCTGGAATAAGCCATGACCTCTCACCTTCGCATATGCCAATCCTTCCACCTGGAACACCCTTTCCAGTCTCCCCCACCGCCTTGCCAACCACCCCCTCCCCAGGACAGCCAGCCTCTCCTCCCACGCCCCCATCCCCCTCATGTCTAAGCACATTGGCCCTGTGAAACTCACTGCACGAAGCCCTGAGCGGCCGTTCCCTGCTGCCTGCCCTGTGACGGAGCCCGCCAAGATCAGGCGGGC
Source organism: Myrmecophaga tridactyla (assembly GCA_004026745.1). NCBI lineage: Eukaryota > Metazoa > Chordata > Mammalia > Pilosa > Myrmecophagidae > Myrmecophaga > Myrmecophaga tridactyla. Next base: position 22,378 of record PVIY010028164.1, read on the forward strand.
GCACAGTACATGTATGTCCATTGGCATTGCTTAAACTATTTTTTTCTAACTTTTAATTTTAAATAAATTTCCGAATTACTTAAACTGTTGCTACAACTGCACGCATGGCCTGGGTGTCAGCACTGCCTGACCCACTGGGTGCTGGTCAGCTGTAAGAAGACCCCCGCCCCCCCCACTTTCTCCTCTGGGCCCAGACTCCCTGGCCTCAGGCTCGGGCCGGGAGGACACGGCTGGCCTCTGGCTGAACCCGGCCCCTCCTCACCGATCTGCCCGTTGTAGCACCCTCCCAGGAGAACGTGGGAGTCCTTGGGGTTGTACTCCAGGGTGACGAGAGGAGAGCACGGCTTCAGGGCAATTTCAGGCTTGTTGGGGTTTTCTATAAAGCAGAAAAAAGAAAAAAAAAGTCCCACCAGGCCTGGAAAGAAAAGGTACAGGTCAGCCGGCTTAACCCCTTCCACACCCAGCCTGGCGCGCGTCCCGTAAGAGAGAAGCGTCTGCCGTACCAGCCACCATCTCTGGTCCCCAGTGCCCAGAATCCAGCACGCTCGGTCCTGGAGCTCGGCTGACGATCAGTTTTGGGGTGTGTACATGGTTGTGCACATGTGTGCACACGTGTGAATTTTATTTCTAGTCCACTCCCCAGGATTGGTGGGAAACAAGGTTTTGACCCTAAGGTTTTTACATAAAGTCAACTCTTCACTAACTTCTCTGAGCAGTTTCAGCAACAGTCCTGGAGCTAAGGGTGGAGCCCCCCCACCCCCACCCCGTGGGGGTGCTGTAAGAACTCAATGAGCTACTCAATTGTTCCACTCTGTGCAGCCCTGAAGCCCACAAGGGTGCTGAAACCTCCTTAGATAACGACGGTGGTGACAGGGAGCCTGGGAGGGTGGTGGCGCTCTCCCTGGCGCCTGCCTGGGAGCTCCTGTAACAGTTGATGCCCCAAGTGCACACGCTGCCCCCTGGCGGCCGCGAATTATGAGCACCTGTCTGCAAAAGTGGGACGAAGGCGGGTCCCCCACCCCCTCGGGTCCCTGCTAGGTACTCTCTCTGATGGGTCCTTTAGGGCCAAAGAGTGGGACTTAATGCATCTGGGCCTTAAGCCCCATCATTAAGGATGTGGAAACGAAGGGAGTTTCCTGCTTCTGATTTGGCCCTGCCTCTACCTTCCTCCATCCTCCTTGTGCTGGCCTCGCCTATGCCCTTGGCATCCCCTGGCCATGGGGACCCCTCTGCCTCTCACCCAGGTCCCAGATGTATGAATCGTAACTCATGCCCGCAGGCGCCCGCTGAAAATCCAAGCAAGAGTATGCCACTGCCAACTTCCGGTTGTCATCAGGGTGCCAGGAGAGGTGCGTGGCTGCCCGCTTGATTTCCTGGGGATCCCTTCAGGGGAAAGCAAAAAGGGCACAGGCTGAAGCATAGAGCTCCCCAAATTTATTTACTTAATTTTTCATGGAAAAAAAACATATATATATATTTAAGCGATCACAGTCACTTGGAGAAATTTATTTATTTGGGAGGAGGATTTCTTTTTCAAACAAAGGGTAGAGGACGCCTATAAATGGAAAACCAATCTCACCAGCCATAAGCTGAAGGTAACAATACAAATTAAAACAATGGGAGCAATATATTTCATTCCTGCCACTTACTTTCACCTGCTGAAAGCTTGGAGACTGAGGCCTGAGGGCCTACTAATATTTTAAAGGGGGGATCGGGTGAGAGGGCACTAACAAGAGTTAGTGAAGTGTTAAAGACTTAATGTCCTGAGCTGAGACTTTCGCCTTTAACTAATCTGGCGGAAGGAGTGGAAGTAGGACACTGCAAGCTCTTTCTCGTCTTGTGGTTCGACCACGTGGTCCGGCCCTGGGAATTACTGCAGCAGGAAGGGCCCAGCGGGGGTTCCAAACACCCAGGGCCGGCTTTGCTTCCCCATCCCGAGGCGGGAAGATTTCTAATGTATCCTCCTGCCTGGGTGACCCAGACACAAGCAGCCCCTACCCCGCCCCTCACACCCCTCCCTGTGTTCCCGGCCTGGCCCCACCCTCTGCTCTGCAAGGGTCCTTTCTGGTCGTGCTGGGCCTGGGTCAGGTAAACCCCAGGCCACTCTCCCGATTGGGCAGGCGTCTCTCAAACAACTTCCCCAGAGGTGACCCTGGAAGCCAGTCACTTTCAAAACGCCTCCAGCACCGCTTGGACCAAAGCCCTCCTATTCCCCCTGCCCACCCCCCACGTGCCCCCACGTGCTCAGGGACACCCCGCCCTTCCCGCCTCAGTTTCCCCAAGCTCTCCTTCCCTCCCAGCTTCTTCCCTACACCCTGCAACGGTGTTCACAGTCTCTGGTTTGGGTCGGGCTCCTTAGAAGCAGAGCTTGAGCCAGGGATTCTAGGGCTAATGGCTTAATAAGGGGATTATCTCAGGAGAAACCTATAAAGACGTGATGAAAGCCAAACAGGGCAGGGAACCGTGCTCAGCCAAGGCATCGTTTCCCATGACCCCCAGCTTGGGCCTGAGCCCTTGGGGAGCGCTGGAATACAAAAGGCCCCAAAGCGCCACCCCACCTTGCGGCCAAGGGGCAAGCTCTAGTACCCCCATATCAGCCAGACACTGGCTGCAAGTCACCCTCAGGGGAGGGCACAATCTCCCTGGTATTTCTAGATGAGGCAGCTCCCACCAGCCAAGGGCATGTCTCTGGAGAAGGGGCAGCCTGAGCCCTTCGCATCCAATGCTCTCAGGGCCTGGGGGAGGGTAGAGGATGGGGCAACCACTGCATCTTCTACCCGCCCCCCCAACACACAACACCCTCTGTTGACCTCGTGATCATCACACTAATAGGGCTCAACCTCCCTGAACTTCCTAGAAGAGTAGACCATCACTGCTCTGCCACCATCATCCCCAAGCCCTCCTCAGCCCTCCTCCTGGCAGCCACCACGGTCACCAGATCCAGCGGACACTTCATCACTCATCCGACCAGGCGTCTTTGCTGCACTGCGACCTGCTGACCACCCCTCCTTGGTGAAATATCCAACTCTTTTGGCTTCCATGAGATCTTGCTGATTCCCCCTCCCTCCTCTGGCCATGCCTTCCCAGGGCTCCGCTGCACTTCTCGCTCCCCACCCCCAGGACCTAAGGGTTTTGCCCTTGGTCCCCAGATGCTCTTCCGTGAGCTCTCCCTAGGAGAGCTCGTGAGCCTGTTTGGTTCAGTCCCCACGGACAATTCCCCAGTGCCCATCTCCAACCCAGGTGCCTTCCCTGAGCTGCAGCCTCATGTCCAACTTCCTGGTGGATACTTTCTCTTGGATGTCTCACTGCTTGCTCGTCTCTCTCTGAAGCTCTCTCTGGAGCTGTCCTCCTCTGCCACTGCCTCTCTGCGTTGGTGGCTGTGGGAGCCTGGAACTATGTGTCCCAGAAAAACATGCTCTTAAACCTAATCCATCCCTGTGGGTGTGAACTCATTGCAAGAGGACCTTTTGAGGAGGTCATTTCGGTTCAGATGTAGCCCAACTCCATCAGGTTGGGTCTCAATCTTGTTACTAGAGTTCTTGATAAACAGAATGAAATTCAGACAGGAGAGAAAGGCACAGAGGGAGCAGCCAGACGCTAAACCTCAACGGGACTGGGAAGAGAAGAGAGGGACCAGAAGAGGCCACCATGGGCACGTGTGACAGAGTTGCCTGGGACCAAGGACCACCAGCAGCCAACCCAGAAGGCCCCAGTCCTATGGAAGAAAGTGTCACATTGACGATGCATTGACTTGGATTTCCCCTGGATCAAAATCAAGAGCCAATAAATTCACATTGTTTAAGCCAACCCCTTGCATGGAGACTGGCTTTACCAATAAAGAAACTAAAACAGTGGCAGTGAGAGAGCACAGAGGAGAGAGAGAGGGATGGATGTGACAGAGGCGGAGACTGAGTTTCAGATTGCAGCAGACCACGGCCAGAACCTGAGATTTCAGAGGAAGCAGGGCCCTGCCATCACCTTGATGGTGGACTTCAAGCCTCCAAAATCCTAAGACAGTAAGTTCCTAGTACATGGTGCTGTCACAGCGACTTTAGCAGATAAAGACACAAATACACATGCATGCATATATGTGTGCATACAGAAATGCATGTTGTATACAAAAAGTATCATGCTATACATGCTGCACTGCACCTCATTTGCTTTTGGCTTTGGTCTGGTTTTCACTCATTCCACATCAGTCCATAAGGAGTTGCGTTATTCAATTTAACAGCTACAAGGTATTCTGCTGTACAGGCAAAGGATAATTTAAATAACCAGTTCTCTCGCAACAGAGTCAGCTTGATGCTGCAGTGAATATTCACGTGTCCTTTCACGCTCACATGAGTGTATCTGGGATCAAGCTCCTGGTGCCAGATGCTGTGCCTGGAGGTTATTCCCAGGTGACTCCCACTGGAGCGGAATGAGAGCCCCACTGCCAGGCCAGAGCTTCCAGGCTTTTTTTGCTTTGCAAATTCACTTAAAGTCTTTCCCCAGGGTGTGTCCTCTCTTTCCACCCTCAGGGCAGGGGCCACTCCTCTGCTGGGCACTTTGTAGTGCTCTCCTTTATCAGGCTCTGGGCTCAGAGGGAACTGCACTCGTGGCATGGAGTCACCTTTGGGAGCACCTGCCCGCCTCCAGAGGCACCTGAAAACGTTGATGGTCTTGGCTGAAGGGGCCTCCTCTGTCACCTCCACGGCGTCCTCGTCGTCGAAATACTCCTCGTAGATGTCGATGGCATTGTTCTGCTTGAGGCAGTGCTCCATGATCTATGGGCACGTCGGGCATCTCAGCAGCCCTGGGAGGTCCTTTCAGACCGAGCAGGGCTGCCCTGGGGCCTGGGGGAACAAGGACTCTCTAGGGGTCTCTTCTCATCCTCTGGCCCATGTACTCTCAACGGGGACAAGACTGGCCCTGCAAGGAGGCGAAAACTGGCTCTGGAGGGCAAACTAATGTTATACTTTATGTATAAAGCACAGATCTGCATACAGTTAATAAACAGATATACAGATATTCATTGTGGGGGAGGGAGGATGATTAGGGAAAAAATGTCTAAGAAGGCCTTTGGGGGCTGATAATGAAAAAAGGCTGAAAACACCATTCTTGCCAGAGTTATTAATCTCTCCATATAATATAACACCTGTTTCCTACCTTTGGAGACACCTGGTTTCTCCACCCAGACCGACCTCCCCATTGTTTCCAATGTCTAACAGGGGGAAACCCAAGCTCAACTACCCACCTCTTCCAGGAAGCCTTCCAGGATCCTTCCAGCAGGAAATATACTCTCCCTCCTTATGGGGCAAAATGGTGCATTTTGCCTCTGCCTGAGTTTCTTCCTACTTTTATATTATGAGGTCTGCATTTGTCTTTGTTCTCTGAGGGACTGTAAGCTCTTCAGGGAAGTATGTAGGGAGATCCACTTTTGCATTCACTATCACTTCTGGCAGAGACTAGAAGCTCGGTCCAAATGTGTTGAATGAATGAAGGATCCCTATTGTTGGGGAGCTGCCAGGTGAGATTACCTGGAGGTCCTCTTTGCCCAAGGGGTTTCCCGCCTTCCAGACTTCTAAAGCCTGTTCAGCACTTGTCTCTCCCCACCTTAAGGTCCTAAGCTTGGCAACCGGGCCTCCTTTCCCCGAGTGGCCACCTGGGCCGGCAGGGGGCTGGCCGGGCACACGGTGGTCACCTGGGGAGCCACAGCCGCCGAGACCCCGCCGGACAGGCCCCGGAGACCTTACCGAGCCGAGCTGCATGATGGCATTGATGTAGTTCTCGTCCTTCTCCACTTTCTTCCGGAAGCGGATCGTCTGCTCCAGCTCCAGCGGGTTCACGTCCTTGGGCCACCCGCCCTCGACGTGGTTCACCCCTCGGGCCTCCATCTCGAACCGCTCCGTGTTGGCCTAAACGGGGTGGGGAGGATGCACGACATCGGCCGCCTCTGCAGACCCCGGGCCCGGGGCACTCACGGGGGCCAGTGGGACGGTCCGATGAGGTGCCCCCAGACGAAGCCACCACAGTTTCAGGTCCCAGCAGGGAACGTCCTGGTTCCCAGGTGGTCATGGGCAGCCACGAAGCTCGGCGCTCTGCAGTGGACCCCGGGGCCGCAGGAGTCTAGTTCTGACCCTATCTGCATCCCAGCGGCCCGGGAAGGGCACCTCCTCCTCCTCCTCCTCCTCCTCCTCCCTACCAGGTGCAACAGCTCAGAAATAGAAACTAAAACTTGGATTCGCCCATGCTTTGTGGCAGGGCGGCTGGGGCAACGTACGTGGGATTTTATCCCTTGAAATTGCCACTTTGCCTCACTTTTGGTTTTTGTTGTGGTAAAATACCCATGCATAATGTAAAATTGACCATTTTAACCGTCTCGAATCGTGCAATTTGGTGGCATTCAGCGCTGTGCCACCATCGCTTCCACCTGGCCTCGGAACTTCGATCACCCGGGTCGGAAACCCCGTCCCCGCGAGCAGCCACTCCCCGTGTCCTTTCCACTGAAGCTCTCAGCCCAGTTGGGTGTGACAGGGCGGAACCGCCGACCGAGAGCCCTGACGTGGCCGGACTCCATGGCAGCCATCCTGCCCAGCTGGCGACACCAAGGACGGAGCCATCCTGTCCCCACGGCCGCCACCAGCCCTGGGAAGACAAGCCCTGCGTCCTCCGGGCAACAGCTCCCACCCAACTCCTGAATGTGGCTTTTGGCCAAATTGAGCATGATTTTTCACTCAGTCGATGCTGGACCCGATAAATGGGGTTTTCTCATCAAGTGCAATTTTCTCTCAGTGTTCCCTGACCTAAGCAGGAGCTGCCCACCTCGGGTCAGACAGACAGGGAGGCAACTGTCTGGACTGCCCCAAAAGCGTGATCACAGCCCTCAGTTCTCCCGTTGTGGGGTTCCTCAGGCCCAAGCTTTCTGAGATGCTGCCAAAAACAAATCCCTGTCCCCTCAGAACCCCTCTGCCAGGGGTACCAAATGCCTAAAACAGCTCTAATAAGGGTCTTGAGGTGAGGCAAGAATACCTGGGAGGGGGCATCTTGATTTAAACTTACCTGGCCCAGGGAGTGGCCAAGGCTGGGTCTTCTCCTGAGCCTAAGCTTGGGCGCAGAGGTCCTGGGTTCTGGGGTTTTGGGGTGCCTGGGCCTCACCGCCCTCTAGCTGACTCTCAGTGGGACAAGGACAGCCAGTCCCACCAACCAGCCCCGGGAGGCCACCCCCCTGAGCACGCCCCACCGGCAGGGCCCCCACCTCGTGTTCCGACATGCTCACGGAGCACTGGGTGCCTGTGTCCACGGGGTTCCTCTCTATGAACTGCTCGGCCAGCTCGGGGTTGGGCGGGATGTCGATGTTGAGCTCAGCCTGGCGGTCCGAGAAGTTGCACTGCTTCCCAAACTCGCTGCGCTGCTTCACATACACGTACACGATCTCCATGGCGACAGCAGCTGTGGGAACAGAGCAAGGATGGGGGATCAGGAGCAGGGTGGGGCTCCAAACTCAGGCTGGTTGGGGACAAAGGGTGCCAGAGATGTGTCAAGAAGCTGGGCTGCATTTTAGAAAATCATCGATAGAGAACTGCACGGTCAGTCTTTTCAATTCCTTCCGGGGGGGGGGGGGGCAATCCAGTTGCCATCTGACTTTGAAGGAATTTGATATTCAGAGAGGGCAAGTGGCTTGCCCAGGACCACACAGCTAGTAAGTGGGAGAGCTGGTCTGTCTGATTATGAAGCTCTTGTCGACCAAATGGAGTTTTTTACCTAGTTAATACATTTACTGGGAGAGGGAAGGAAATACTGATCTTGAAATGGTGATTATTTGGACTAAGTTTCCCAATATGTGCTGGACCTATGTCACACAGTACCCAGATTTAAGACCACCTGATCTCTGGGGATCCTCACCCCATCCCCAAGCGTCTACCCAGATGTCCAAGTCTCACTCAGTCCCAGAGTTGTAGGGCACCAGAATCCACCCTCTCCTCCTTCCTGGGACCCAGTGGGAATCTCTTCCCTCCCCTTCACTCCTAACAGGATAGGCCAGGAGGAGAACTGAGGAGGGGATGAAGCGGAACTGCTTCCTTTACAGACAGACCAGAGGATTTTACGACTTTAAGTGGAAGTCTTAAAAACCCAAGGGTGCAATTCCTACCAATTGCCCTTAACTCACCCCAAAGGAGACCTTGACCTTTTTGACCTCCTGTTACAGCCACAGACTTTGTGGGCCAGAGGGCTTGCTTGGCCTCTCAATGGGGGCGGTCTGCCACGCTGCACTGTGGAGTTTAGCAGAGCACAATGGCTCCACCTAATTCTGAGAAACTTGACTTTCATGGAAAGTTCCCAAAGGCTCAGATTTGGGGGTCTGACCCTGCTCTGTACAGAACTCTAGGGAAACAGCTATCGGCCCCAGGGGACAGAGCAGGGAAGATGAATTGTATGAGAAGTTTGCCTTGGCAGGATTTAAAACCAAAGGACTTTCAGCTAAGACTTTGGTTTCTTGCTTTTGAGCAGATCTTTTACTGACACCCAAACTCAATGGGAAAATGTTTGGAAAGGGTGTTTTCTGATCTAAGTAAAACCCATAGACAACTAATCAAACTTATGAAATAGATTTTAAAAAGTATTATGCAACAGAAATACTAGGGTATTTTTCTTCACTTGATGAAGCAAATGTGTACTGAGATTTTGGCCCAAAGATGCTCTCTAGGACACCCAAAATGATTATATACATATATAATACATCATGTTTATATATATATATATGTCACAGACTTTTCTAGGAAAGCAGAGGTTTTATGACATGCCAAACTGCCAGCTTTATTTTCATTTTCATCAAAGCTCCCACTATTTCACTCACTCATTTAACAAACATTTATTATGACAGATTATGAGTAATCAAGACAGCGTATTACCGGCATAAGAATAGACATGTGGATCAATGAGATGGAACTGAGAGTCTAGAAAAACCTGTAAATATGTGTCAATTGATTTTTGACAAAGGCAGCTCGATGGGGAATGGGTGCTTTTTCTCTTCAACAAAGAGTGCTGGGATAACTGGATATCCACAAGTAAAAGAACAAACATAGACCCCTATCTCATACCATATTAAAAAATTAACTTGAAATGGCTCATAGGGGATCCTATAAACGTGGTTAAACAAAGATCTCTTAGGTGGGACATCAAATTATGGTCCATAAAAGAAAAAAAAAGATTAATCGGACTTCATTAAAATTTTAAATGTTTGCATTTCAAAAGACACCATTAAGAAAACAGAATGACAAACTATAGACTTGGAAAAGATATTTGTAAATCATATATGTGCTAAAGGACTCGTATTAGACCTACTGGCTCCAGATGCTGTGAAGAGGGCTCTACAAACACTGTCTCACTGCCCGTCCATGACAATCCCCAAGGCAGTTTTCATGATTCCCACTGAGATAAAGAAACAGATGCCCAGAGAGATGAAGGAACTTGTCCCAGATCATGGTTCTTAAGTCCAGGCAGAGCTCCGACAAAAACCCAGGCACGTCTGGCTCTAAAGCAGTGGCTCTTAACTTCGGCTGCACATTTAGAAATACCTGGAAGGCTCTGAAAACTCATGATGCCCACGTTGAACCCTGGACCAATTAAATCAGAATCTCACATCAGTATCTTTTAAAGTTCCTTGGTAATTCCAGTATGTAGTCAAGGTTGAGACCCACTCACTGACCTAAAGCAAAGGCTCTTAATCCCTCAGTCAGCCTTTCTCAAATGTGAGATTCTCATTAAAAAATTATATATAGATTCCGGGTCAAGATGGCGGCTTAGCAATGTGCGCGTTTTAGTTCGTCCTCCAGAACAACTACGAAATAACCAGAAACAGTACAGAACAGCTCCTGGGGCCACGTCAGTGACTGGACTCACAGCGTACCCCAGTCTGGACCAGCTGGACTGGCTGCGAGCCTCCCCAGAACCGTGAGTTCCCCAAGCTGCGGCGGCCAGCACCCCTCCCCCACAGGCCACTTCCCAGAGGGGAAAGGAAAGGACTTTACCAGCAGCAGGGACTGGGCACAATCAAACGCCAATTGTGGAACTAATTAACAAATTCTGACTACTAAAAATAGGCCCCCAGCTTAGGTGAACCTGATCAAAGCGGAGGTTACTCATTTTTGCCCCGGCGCCAAGGGGGAAGGACTGACAGAAAAAGGGGGAGAAAAAAAAAAGAAGGAAACAGAGGGTTTTGTGGCTGTGTATCTACAAAGGCTTGACTGCCTCTGGATACAGCAGCAGGACTTTTCAGGCTGCAACTGCCCCAGGCATAGGCAGAAGTGAGCTCTTTTGGGGGCTTGTCTGGAGCCTGAGCCTTCCCCAGGGGAGGGGTGAAGGCCAACTCAGGTGGAATCCCTCCCTCAAGGAATTCAGACACCAGGGCTTGGTAATTTGAAGCTATTAAAACCAGCCTACAACCTCTCCTCTGTCTTCACCACGCCACCAGCAGGGAGAGTCCACCAAAGTTAAAGGTACCACATCATCTTATGCTGGTGGGACCTGCAGTCAGACAAGTGCCACATACTGGGCAGGATAAGAAAAATAGAGTCCAGAGACTTCACAGGAAAGTCTTTCAACCTGCTGGGTCTCACCCTCGGGGAAAACCAACGCGGGTGACTCTTTCCTCCTGATAGGAGGCCAGTTTGGTCTGGGAAAATCTGGCTGGGGTCTATAATACCTAAGTAGACCCTCCTAAGTGTGTGTGTGGGGGGAAGGCACCACACAAGCAGGGCAAGAAACAAGAAAACAAGAACTGAAAAATTCTCTGTTTAATAAAACTTAAGCTAAAGGTCCAGATAAAGCTGAACGGAATGTCAAGGAACAGATAGACAACAAATTCATCCAGCAAGAAAACCCTAGATAAAAGAAGTGAAAGCAATCTCCAGAATAAACTAATTAAGGTAATTAAATGCCTAGACGCCAGCAAAAAATAACAAATCACACTAGGAAAACTGAAGATATGGCCCAGTCAAAGGAACAAACCAACAATTCAAATGACATACAGGAGCTGAAACAATTAATTCAGAAT